>JACEIK010010652.1:15070-28487 GCA_018107945.1 Datura stramonium
CTTGTTAGGGTGAATTATTATTATTTTATGTTTATAACTGTTGAAAAAGAATTATTAGAATATCTCATCATCACTTCTAGAAAGGGTTAATTACCAAAGCTTGCTGCGTACACGTGTTTCCCTCACTCACTCTATACTTGCTGCACTTTTTTGCATGCAGGGACTGTACCAATTACTAGCATTACTTGAGTTGCTACGCAATTCGAGACAATTGTGGCTAGAGTTCAGGGTGAGCTGCTTTCTCTTTGGTAATCACTGGATTCTAGAGACATTCTTATTTTATTCCATGTCTTATTATCTTCCAAATAGTTGTTTTAGTTTTTGGACTTATTTGGTACTCGTAGTTGCTCTTGTACTAGTGTCACCAGGTCTTGGGGTTGTATTTTTTTGATTAATTTATTTTGCATTTATAAGAGTTAGTTACTCTTTTATTTTATTTTTGCATTATTTAAATTGTTCATGGATCAATAAAGAAACGGGGTTTGCCTACGGGATGGTGGGTTCTCTCACAATTCAATAAGAGTTTGGGTCGTGACAATATGATATTAGAGCATGGTTCATAGGTCTCACTAAGTACAAGAGAAGAGCCTAGTAGGGTCTTGTGGATTAGTGCAAAGACGTCTGTTACTTATCTTTGAGAGGCTATAGGACTTTAGGAAACTTCCATTCTTTCATTCCTTATCATGTGTATATGATTCATCATAAGGTATAAACTTTTTGTTTCATGTTCACACCAATGGTGAGGACACATTCTAAAATTCGCATACCAGTGACAGGAGATGACGTTACACAGTATAGCACATGATGTTGTGATGTGGTTAGCAAGATAATCAAGTAATAAATGTTGTGACTTTGAAGAATGCAATTGAGGAGGATGGACATATTAAGGATGATTTGCTCAAGGTGTGATTTAAACAAGAATATTTCAACTTTATTTGGCTTTATTACGACAGCCTTATGACACGTATGTATAAATGACATTCAACAGTTCAATAATGGAATGGTACATAGTTGATATCTTGAAGACAAGTGTAAGCTTGAGAAGATCAGTAATATTAGTTGAAATCAAAATAAGCAAATTCTCTATAGGAGTTTGGGGTATCTATGTTGGGTCGGTAAACTAATAAACCTTGAGAAAAGGAGGATTCTTTAGTTAAAGAATTTTGAAAAGGGTACTGTTATGATGTTAAATGGGAATGTTTTTAGAAATATGTGTATAGTAGTTAAGAATTTTCATATAAAGTATGGATGAACACACTGCGATTGAGGATATTACATCAACAAATAATTGACTTTTGAAGTAAACAGGGTTCTCAAGATCCTTCACTTAGGGCAGAGGCCTCCGTTATAGGTTTTTCATGTATTATTTCAGAATATTCTCAACTTGCTACAGTTTTATTTGACTGTGGATCTACTTCAATATGTACTTACATATTTTGGTTATAATTTGGATATACTTTGTGACTCTCCTTCTATGCATGTTCATGTTCCCACACCCTCAAATGTTTCTTAGTGGTGGATCGATTACATCAATCTTGTGCATTTTACTTGATAGTACATGAAATGTGGATAGACTTCATTATATTGTATATGAAAGATTTTGATATCATATTGGGTATGTATTGGCTTTCTCTCTATCATGTGGTTCTAGACTATTATGTCAAGATAATGACCTTAGATATGCCGAGTATTCTTAAATAGACTTGGCAGGGCACCCTCAGTCCCTATTTGAGAAAGGTAACTCAACGTTTGGAGTTGATAAATAGGTGTTCATACCTTATTTGGATTCTTTTGTTATAGTTATAATTAATGATATTTTGATGTACTCTTATAGTAGAGAAGAGCATGAGCAGCATTTGAGAATAGTGCTCCATACTTTGAAGGTGGAGTGACTTTATGCAAAAATTTCTAAGTGTGAGTTCTGGCTTAATTATGTGATATTCTTGGGGCATGTTATGACCAAAGATGGTATTATGATAAATTCCTAGAAGATTGAGGTTGTTAGAGATTGGGCTAGGCCTACTTCGCCTATTGAGATTCAAAGTTTTATGGGCTTGACTGTTTACAACAGATTATTTGTGAAGGGCTTATCTCCTATTGCATCTCCATTGAAAAAACTAACTCAGAATAATGTGACTTTCCAATGGTATGAGGAGTGTGAGGTGAGCTTCCAAAGGATCATGACATTGTTGACTTCAACCTCGATTTTCATTTTCATTGGTGGAAAGTGAAGGCTTCATAGTGTACTTCAGGGGTTGGTATTGTATTTGTGCTGATGCAGAAAGGTAAGATAATAGCGTATGCTTCGAGGATTGACAGAGACTTTGATAAAATTTGATGCTATTTGGATCATTATGGATAGATTAACCAAATCAGCTCATTTTGTGCTTGTTCAAACTAACTATAATTTGGGTAGATTAGCTAGGATTTACATCCAGGACATATTGGGTATACATGGTGGGTCCATTTCCATCATTTTAGATTGAGGTACCCAGTTCATATCCCACTTATGGAAGTCTATGCAAAAGAAGTTGGGTACTCTAGTTGAGCTTAGTACAACTTTTCATCCACTGATAGATAGTCAATCTGAGTGGACTATTCAAGTTTTAGAGGATATGTTACGAGTGTGTGTGATCGAGTTCGGTAGTCATTGAGATCAATTCTTACTGTTAGCGAAGTTTGCTTATAATGTTAGTTACTATTCTAGCATCCAGGTGGCCCGGTTTGAGGCTTTATATGATAGGAGATGTTGTTCTTCAATGGGTTAGTTCGATGCATTTGAGGTCAGGCCCGGGGGTACAAACTTGTTCAGGGATTTCTCAGACAAGGTCAAACTGATTCAGGATAGACTTCTGATGACCCAAAGTAGACAAAAGATTTAAGCGGACCGAAAGTTTTGGGATCTAGAGTTCATGATGTAGAGAAGGTATTATTGAAATTATAACGTATGAAAGGTGTTATTAGGTTTAGAAAGAAGGACAAGATCAGTCCTAGGTTCACTGATCTGTTTGAGGTACTTCAACATATTGGTAAGGTGGCTTATGAGCTTGATATGCCACCTACCTTATCTTGTATTTGACTGATATTTCATGTTTCTATGATTAATAAATACCATGGTGATGGTCCTCATGTGATCCAATGGGACTCGGTGCAGTTGGACTAAAATTTAGAATTTGAAGAAGAGCCTATAGCTATTCTGGGTAGGGAGGCTAGAAAATTGAGATCTAAAGAAATAACATGTGGAAGGTGCAATGGAGACATCGTCCTACCAATAAAGCCACTTAGGAGGTTGAGTCAGACATGCAGAGCACATATTCTTATCTTTTTGATAGTCGAAGTACTTTCCTTCTCTTTACGTTCGAGGACGAACGTGTGTTTTAGTGGTGGATGACGTAACTACCCTCCTAGTCTCTTGTGAATTTTTTTTATTTTTCCCTATTTAAACCCTTATTGTAGCTTATATATGTCATTTTTCACTTGTGAGGATAGGTGACATGGTTGCCGAGGGGCTCGAGTGTGATTTGGGTCTTTGGATCGATTTTAGTTAAGTTTAAGAATAAGTTTGAATATGGTTAATATTTGGTCAAAATGACCTCATATTGGTAATTTGATGTTTTCAACATATACAAAACTTATTTTATTATCAATTTGCATATATGTTTTGTATCCGAGAGGTTTCAGATACTCAAATTGCATTTGGGTGAATTTAACATGAAGAGTTGACCCTAGTCAATAGTTGACTAAATGAGCTCAAATTCTTGATTTGAAAATTCCAATAGATTCATATGGTAATTTTGAACTTATTCACAATTTTTGATTTATTTTTCCATGAATTTTGGACGGGATTGGAATGTGTTGGGTGTTTTGATATTATTTTTAGCATAAAGGTGTAACGACCCAAAGGTTTGTTTTTAGCTCTATAGATCAAAATTTATTCCGAGACTTTTAATGTTTAAGAATGAATTGTAGGATTGACCTGGAACATTTGGTATAATTTCGATGAGTCGAGAATGGGTATATTGTGAAATGTGAAATAAATCTTTAATGAGGAAAAATAGTACTTGCTTGATCTAACAAGCTTGATTGTGACTTGATGATCCTTGGTTGTAGGGTTGATTGATTAAATTTTGTTATATGTTTGTGCATGCATATTCATGTCACTTTTATTGCTGCATGATGATTATTGTCTAATAGTCCCCTTTGAGTTATTTTGTGGAAAAAAACTCATACTCCTATGATGCCGATTGAAAATGGTTCCGGTGTGTGTTATTATCGATGAAAAATAATTCCTGCATGTGTTATTATCGATGAAAAATGGTTTCGATGTGCGTTATTGCCGATGAGAAATGGTTCTGACGTTTATTTCTATCGATGAAAAATAGTTTCGGCAGGTATATGGATCTTTATAACACCTTGACGACCTAAATTTGAAAAAAATTAAAATTTTTGCAAGTCTGAATTATGCCCTCGGATTGAGGGATTATGTTATTGATAAATTTAGAATGGGCTAAATTAGAATTAGGTGGGCCCAGTCGCTGAGCCGCCATAGTGGGCTAATTTTGCAGTAATGGGACCGTTATAGTGGAGGAGTCCTCACTGCAGTGGTCGATGCAAATAAGAAACCCCGTAATTCTGTCCAGGTAGGAATTTAAAAACCTATTTCCATAAGGTTTGATAAATAAAAATGCCCTAAAAAGAAAAGTTAGGATTTCTAACAAGAAAAAAAGTAAGGTGGCTAGAGAGGGCAAAGACTTCACCCTTCGACACAACAATCCTCCACAAGTACTCGAAACTTAAGGCAAGCACGCAGCTGGGACTTCTTGAATATAGCTCGACGCCCAGGTAGTCTATAACTTAACTATGTGTTAAAATTTAATTAGGAACTCGTATATATGTGTATGGTTGATGTGCCATTGATGAGTGAAACGGAAGTTACCATGCTAAACATCACTAGTCAAACTAAGGCCCGTACGTAAATATGAGAGGGAAGTAATCAGGAAAAATAAGAAAAAGGTGATAAAGTTATCATAATATGCAACTACGTGGGTACAAAGAGTCTTGAGTCTAGACCATTGAATTTTCGTCTTAGTTGAAAAATCATAAGGGCTACTTCTAAGGGACCAAATTATGGTCATGGAAGTAGGTGTTCGGGCTGTTCACGCGTCTATATGGGTTAATAAACTCATAGTTCACTTTCGATAGTTTATGAGTTTATGATTCTTACGTTATGTGTTGAATTGATTGTTGACCCATAAGAAAGAAGGGTAATTTGACAATAGGGATTGGTGAATATGCATATGCTTAGTAAGTGGACTAACTGCGAAGAAACACTATGAGAGAAATATAAGGAGAGAGCTTGGTCGAAATACTACTTGAGCAGTACCGCTGTAGCGACACTCTAACCGCTGCAGCGAGACCGCTGGCAGTGATGCCATTGCAGCATGGCCTAATCTAGCGAGCAAGCCAGTTTACACCGTGTTTCGGATGATTCTGGGAATGGGGTAGTGTAAGGAATAATTGATTGTGAAATTTCCTTGGGCCATGATTGTGTTATAGATTGTATGGATTAATTCTTATTGTTGAATGAAATTTCATTAACTGAATTGCACTGTGATTTACTAATTCCTGAAACTATGGGGGAAATCCATGGTAATCAAGTGAGAAAATGAGGAGACATGTTGGGATATAAGAAAGAGTCAGCCTTAGTTTGAGATGAGAGGTTTGTGTCCGAGGTGAGTATCTGGACGAGCGGGTTAGTATGCTCAATCCTGTGCGTGAATACTTGAATATGATTGGCTGGTGCCCGAGGTGAGCATCCGAGCGAGCAGTATGGATGAGTATATAAACATGTATGACTAAATGTTCATATGACTGGGTGTATGAATATGAGTACATAGATAGGTATGATGAGATGTTCATACGGCTGCGTGTATAATACATGGATTTCTAGAGTCCCCTGCAAGTCATGACGGGAAAGGTAGACATAAGACCCTATTACATGTGTGTACCTGTGATGTGATAGAGGCGTGTTCCTAGTATATCATCGATTGTATGACTGCGAGATAGAGATTATACAGGTATAGTATGATATACATACGACTGTGAGATAGAGATTAGAATAGGCATACATATGAGTGATAGATAACTGATTTACAAATGTAATATATGATATGCCAATATGATTTGGGCATGATGCGAGGGATACAATGATAAGATGATACATGATGAGATGGTATCTGATGCTATAATGCAGGTCCGATACTGTATGATGCTATTTTGGTACTGAATGGTACAGTGTGGAATTGTAGAGGTGCAGGTATATGCTTGTACCTTTATTTTGGAGGGGGGAACCTAACTCTAGTGGTATGGTTTGATGTTTTCCTTGTTGAATACTTGAGTTATTTAGTTACTATTCTGATTGAATACTTGTTTAAGGTGGTTATCGTGAGTGGTAGCATGACTGCTTTAACGATGGTAGTAGTTAACTAGGGGTAGTTGATCTAGGTATAGCATCGGGAAATGGGTGAAGGAGTACAAACTGAAAAAAGGTTAGCTAATATTTTTGAGTCAATAAATAAGTCTTGAATGATGGGAACATACTTAGTAATAATAATTGGGGTATGAATGAATAAAGGCGTGTTCATAATGTTTAAATGGCGATTTGGACAAAGGGAATATTTCAGGGAAACAGGGCTACTGCCTAGGTAGGGCATCGCTGCAGTGAGATTGAAAAATAGAATAGAGTGTATGATGAATAGGTAAAGTTAGGGTACAAGTATATGATTAGGGTTTCAGTTATATGAATTAATCAATTGATTGATTAGGGTTTCAGTTATATGAATTAATGAATTGATTGATGAATTGATAGGCTATAATTACAAGTCAGAATTGTTGTTAGGATTGGTAATTCAATTGCCTGTTAATTATATACTGTTGCGTGATCTAATCTTAGTCGGCCGATGATGCCTATTGGTATATTTGGTATACTGATATTACCTTGTTACACCTTTTTAGTTGTAGGTTGTGGAAAGTTGAAGTTTGATGATTGACGAGGCGGTTCTCAGCATCAGCTTCCGCATTCTCTCTGCAGGCAAAGCTGTTTCATTTTGTTTAGTTGGTATTCTGTTTAGAGCTCTTATACCTGTCTAGACTAGATCTTGGGGAGGCCATGGTTCAGGAAATATTTTTTTAAATCTTAGAAACATTATGTTGTGCAGTTATCGAGTATTGAACTATTTCATATGTTGGTTAAGGAAGAGTTTTCCTATCGAGCTAGAGTCGATGTAGGTGCCCGTATGACTTATCCATCTGGATCATGTCAAATTGGTATCAGAGTGTCTAGGTTATCGACCTTATAAGTAGAAGAGCAATGTTGAGTAGACTCAGATTGGTGTGTAGATGTCCATATTTAAACTTAGCTATAAGACATCTAGGGAGTTTCACTCTATTTCTTCCCCCTTGTGCTGTCCGAGTTTGTTGGTCCCCTGGGTTGAGCTCGATTGGTATCCAGAGGATTCCAATTAGTATCTCGATGGGCCCAATTGGTATTTGAAAACATTAACTATAGAAGATTCTAGATAAATTAGTGGATGGAATTGACTTAAAATTGATCAGAAATACTTCAGCTGAGTGAGTTTCACTGTAGCAATGTATGCCTCACTGTGGTGGGCTCGCTACAGCGAGTAATGGACCACCATGGTGGGTTCACAGTACGAAAAAGAGATCACTGCAGTGGACAGCTGCCAGGTAGAATCCCAAAAAAATCCCCTGTCTTGAGGCAAATAATAGTACAAGGATGCAATGAAAAACAAGCAACCGCGAATGCAAACCAACAACGACTAATATAATATGAAAGGGAAAAGTACGGCCATTGTCTTGGGATGCTAAACGGGCACCCATACATGAGAAGGGAAAACAAGTAGAATTCAAAAACAATGTAGAAAAATAATATTGTCTTACAAGACCTAAACGGGGTCACCCAAATCAAAGTAATAATAGGGGAAGTAAGGGAGAGGGGAACACCACAACTACACCTAACTAGAGGCATCATCACTGTTACCATTAGAATCACCGGTTATTCCCTCCTTGAACCCACTAAGGAAGGAGAACTCTGGGATGTCCACTATGGTTGCCTAGGATGTCCTGGTGCTGGGAGAGAGGTGCTCTAGAATTTCCTTGACCCCCTTACACACATGGACCAAAAGCCTGTCTTGGGAGCCCAACTTCTTCTTCTCCTTCTCCAGATCCTCCCGGAGCTCTACATAGGCCTGGGCTAAGGCAGCAATCGCCCCCTGCACCCCCTCTGGGTCCGCAACAGCTGTTCTAGAAGGTTTATTGCCGGATAGAGGTCTGGGAAACCTCCCAGCAGCTCCGGCATGACAACCATCTCTGTCTCAATCCTCTCCAGAGGGCCCACAGGCCTGGAAGTGCTAGCCCCGCCATCCCCATTTCCGAAATAGTTTTTCTCTTCTTCGTGCCCCTCCCTGAAGCTCCCTTTACCTCAGAGGATCCAAAGGCATATCACAGGCCACCATGACATCCTTGGCCTCCCAGTGCACCCTAGCCTATTTGAACAACAAGGTAATGAGAGAAACAAAGGGCAGGCCAATGATAGTCTTGGAGGTGAAATACCTCCACTACTCTAAGATCTATGACCCTACATTCACTTGCGCCCCACTCAGAATTCAGGCCACCACTAGTGCACGGTATAGGTCACTTCGGTGACATTGGTGGATAGGCGAATCCTCTGTAACACCAAGTTCATCCACCTCCTAGCCTCCACCATAAAATGAGTTCCTAAATTCCAGTCCAAGTACTACCCTAATTAGTAGAGGCCCTATGCTCCTCCACCACCAGAATGTGCACCAACCACAACCCATTTCCGTCCATATCTGGAGCCCTTCACTCATCCTTCGGAGGGTTTGGCAGACCCAAAGCCTCAATTATAGCCACCATAGTCAACAAAATCTGCCTTCCCCGAATATAGACAACCGGCTCCGAGCGATTCTAGACCACAGTAGGGAGGTTAGCATAGAACTCCCTCCAAGCCTCATTTTCCTCGTAGGGCTCCTTAACCAGAGGGCACTACCCCAACTCTTGGAGGCGATCATAGAATTTTGGTGCTTTCTCTGTCACATCTTGCATGATGCAACCCAACTCATGTATCAGAACCTTGGCGACGTTCTCATTATGCCAGAACTAGCACTTGTTTGTTACGAACCGAATAAAGTCAATGGTATGAATGCCACCACTATAAAAAGACATATTGATGAAATCTATAGAAAATAAGAAGTGTTAGGAAGTGATCAGAACAAATACGAGAAGGAAAGGTTAGGAGCAGGCAAACAGAAAATAGGGAAAAGATGTCATGACCCAAGACTGGGGAAGGGCGCAATTGGCGCTCGATATTAAGTTGACTGAGACGCCTATTATAAGACTTTTGTAACTGTAACACCTAGGCCTTCTAGGCCACATGTCACAATCAACTGGAGAAAATATCTGGACCCATAAGGTCTCAACTACAACAATTAAATAACTGAAATGCCAACAAGGCTATAACTATGCTAAACCAAGTAACGGAAAGCCGACAAGGACAAAGACTGAATAATGCTAAAAATACTAAGTTCACAAAGCCTCTAATGAGTAAACTGAACTGATGGTCGAAATAAGGCTCCGACCTACTCGTAGCTATAACTCAAAACTCAAGATGAAATAACTAAGCCCTAGCTCCAGGAAGAAAGAAACATACCAACACATCCGCTGATCTCACAAACCACTATTGCAACTAGCAATCCCGGCCTCTACCTGCACCTGCGGCATGAACACAGGTCCTCGGGCGAAGGGACATTAATACAAATGAAATGTACTGATATGTAAGGCTGAAACTGTAAACGTGAGACAACAATCATATAATAATTGAGTCAAAGGCATAATCATAAAGGACAGAGATAACCTGGAACTCTGGAAGCTAATATCTGAACAAGATATGGTATATAAAGTAAATACAACCAAGTAAGCACATATACAAGTTGTATTATATTATCCATATGCTATATAGTCCTTAATAAAATAATGAATTAGTCTGATCAATTAATATTTCCATGTCGAGTTGGCCGTCTTGGAGGTATCATAACTGAAGGGACATCTGCCCACCTGACATAACCACGTCGGTGATAAGGTTATAGTCTCATATCTGAAGGACAACTACCCACCTGACATAACTGGGTCGGTGGTAAGGTCATAGTCTCATATATGAAGGATAACTGCCCACCTGATGTAACTGCATTGTTAGTAAGGTCATAGTCTCATATCTGAAGAAAAACTTCCCACTGGATATAACTGCGTCAGTGGTAGAGTCATAAGTCTCATATAACAAATACGCTAAAGGACAATTGCCCACCGGATGTACCGAGTTGGTGGTAACGTCATAAGTCTCATATAGAAAATATGCCAAATGACAACTGCCCATCAGATGCACCAGGTCAGTGGTAAGGTGTATCCAGAGCCGACTAGGCTCATATCATGTCTATCTAACACATATAGCGTAAGAATGATAACTTCGAGACTGTGACCTGAATATGCCTCTTTTATAATTTTTAGTTGCAGATAAGCACATATATCACATAAACCTTTCAAATAACACTTATATGCATATACTCAATGATTTCCACCATTATAAGAAGGTTTGGACAACATAATAAATTCGTCAAGCTCTATAGACAATACTTAGGCACATTTAGGATTCGAGAACTCGATAACCTGACGTTCAGCTTAAGGGAGAGGAATCATGGAATCTCTCCTTAGTATCATATACCTAATAATACATACATAAGATAAAGGACAACCATGATAAGGCATTTTCACTTCGACAAGCTCATTTATCCTTATTAGATTGTGACTTTGGTTCTTAGTTTAGGTTCGCTTATTTATCATTTAATTTTCATACTTTCATATCGTGAAATGTGAGCGTACCTCATTTGTTTCAACATCATATCACATTTCAATGTAACTTATGAATAGGAAGACATAGCTCGCGTATCTCAAACTTGTATCTCTTTAACATAAAAACTCGTAGGCAACTGTCTAGGGACTACCTTAAGACAAATAAAGACTCATAGTCGTGCTTTAGACAATATAAGAATGGATCATATGAAACTTTACAATATCTGAGGAGCTTAGAGAAGCTTAACAACATTATAAGCAGTTTAGAAACTTTTAGGAATAATCCTTTAAGACTTGGAAAATAATCCAACACTTAGGATAAATAATCAAAGATAATCATTTAGAAAGTACTATGAAGAACTTCTCTTCAACTTGAGTTACTATATCAAAAACATTCGATTCTACATATTTTATAAGAAGTTAACACTTTAATAGCCATTCTTCAACTTCACCCATACTGAACATAAACAACTTTACTTATAATTCTTTTGCTAAACATCTTTAGAACAGGGTTAATCTTTCTAGCCGTTTGCCTAACTTGTTCACAATCGTAACCCTTATCGTCTATTCTAGCAACCTTAGCTCTACTTTTCTTATTTATCTTAACCTTCTTTCTGTCATAATATGT
The DNA here is from genome assembly GCA_018107945.1 of Datura stramonium. Taxonomy (NCBI): domain Eukaryota; kingdom Viridiplantae; phylum Streptophyta; class Magnoliopsida; order Solanales; family Solanaceae; genus Datura; species Datura stramonium. The sequence goes on from JACEIK010010652.1 coordinate 26,640, forward strand.
CATTCTATTCTTGAATCTTTACTCTCATATTAACTATTTCATCAATCTCTATAAGCACTTGCCTTATTACTTAATTGACAACTTTACTTTTTTAACCATATCTTGATCGGGCTAAACATCATTTAATAATATTTATAGCCAACTTCGGGCAGTAGTACATAACTTCACACATTACCTTAAAGGGTTAGTATTCTTTCTAATCTTCCCTTTTCATTAATGGCTCAATTAAGTTTAATAACTTAGTCGCTTCTATCATTAATATATTCATCTTAGCTTACTTGTATCACACGTTGTTTTCTTAACTTTTGGGAGAGGGATCAAAGGATATCCTTTTATCCTTAAGTGTCTCAAAACATGTACATATACTGGCAAATAACCATATCATAGAATCATCATTTCAGAAAAACTCATTTACCCTCATAAATCTTAGCATCATTTCTTGGGTAATCGTTCGTTCACACGTCGTCGTCTTAGTCTCCTTACTAGTGTCATATAACAACCAGCATTTTAAACAAGACTGACACACACACACACACACACACATATATATATATATAACATAACATAAAGAACCAACTCATGATGACTATGCTGAGGAGTCTCGAGACTCAATTTAAACTAAGACAATAATCATAAACAATTCGCCTTTCACTTTATGTTCGAACACTTCCAACACTTTCAACTCTTCAAGCTTGTTATCTAGTATTTTGACACTCAGGGTAGAAATATATATGCCTCAATAGGAGATAAAAAACATAGGAACATTGGCCCTTTCAGAAACAAGATTTCATGCTTGAAAAATAAGAAAAGGTGCTCCTTTACACACATCGCTTTGTTGCGTCTTTTTAGCCAATTTCTTTCGCTTGCTATCAAGTTTGAAACCTTCAACTTCCTTACTTACAACTTATGGAATGAGGAATGGTTTATGTCAAGTTTCCAATCACAGTTCATGCCCCTAAAACATACAACAAAATAGTGTAATACCCCAAAAGTTCCTAGAACTAAATTTGGGATTTGAAGTATGTTCAACTGAAAAATGTTCAGGTTTCTCCTAGTACGAATCCACCTACGGGTCGTAGGATGGTGGTACGAGTCATAGGAAGACCTGTGCTTCAGCTCAGAGGCTTCTTTTACCAGATCATGAGTCCACACCATGAGTCATGGTTTTATGGTACAACTCGTACTCATGGAGTCGTAATATGCTACGGGGTTGGCAGATGTTGGTCCTACGAGCGATTGTACGACTCATGATACGTGTCATAGCAGCTGAGATTACAATTTTTCCTACAAATTCATTAAGGGCATTTTCGTAAATTCTAAGCTCCTAACTTCCTAATGACACTGTTTAAAGCTTTTAAAGGAGGTTTAGGGTATTAACTTATCCTAATGCCTTAGACTTCTATGCATGCAAAGTTTAGAATTTCCCTTTGAATATCTAGCTTGAATTCCTAAAATTCTTCTCCAATCTTCTTGGGCTTTCAAAGACAAGTTGAGATTCAGTTTACCCAAGTATATAGGGCTACAAATGAGAGTTTCCTTCCACTCTCATACCCAAATTTCTCCTCAAGTTGATGAATAAATCTTAATTCAAGTTGGTGATCTTATGAGATTTTAACCCAATTTTATGAAATTCTTTATGATTTATTTATGGATCAATTTTCTTCATGTTTCAAAATATGATTTAAGATTTATGGGCAGAGTTTATTACTATTTTGATTATAAATTCATGATTTTTCAAGTTTTAGAAAATCATATCCTATTATGCAATTTTTATGAAAAGTCAAGTTTATGATTCATGATTCCAAGTATGATGAAATATCTAGTATGAATGAATGTTTACAAATTACC
>JACEIK010010654.1:19073-41414 GCA_018107945.1 Datura stramonium
TGTATATATATACACCCCCTTCATGTTTTAATGAATAATTTCCAAATATTCCCCAAGTCAGAGAAGCGATGTGAGCGATAATTTTTTGTGATTTTTGCTGAATTACGTCGTTAAACTTCGTTCAATTGCAAATTCGTCTTGGATACCGAGTACTAGGCCTACAAAGAACATTTCTATGGAGTTATTTCTTTAAATTTCGCTGGGAATCGAAGCCCCCCTAAGTAAAAGTTGTAGGAATCACTTTTAATTGAGTCCTAAGCAGCTACAAGTGATAGGTAAGTGTTTCTACCTTTTAAACTCTCGGGAATTTGTAAGCTTTTGGCCAAATTGGACGAAGTTTCAGTTGTAGTTAATGTCTTTGAAAGATATTATTAATATTCATTTTTTATTATTAAAAATAGTCTTATTCTCTCAGCAGAAGGGCTTCAATTTGGTGGAATTATTGGCTTTATGTTGGAACTATTTGGGTGAACAAAAATCGTCAATTGAGGTGTGTTAAGGCTAGCCTCTTCGACAAGTTATTCCCGTCGTATAGTAATACGACCTATGCCTTTGTAAGTAAGTTACGAGCATGTATATTGTGATTAGCTGCTACAGATAGATTTGAGACTAAAGTGTAGTATTTCAGTTGGGATTGACCCAACCTAATATAGCCTTCCATTGACCAACCTCAAGGTCGCTATGTCATTTCCTACGGGGCTATAGATCGCTTAGAGGAGCTAAATGATGTGTAAAGGACTATATTCAAGCCTACAAGGCCGTATTATAGTCCATCCATGAAAGGACTTCTTTTTATGCCATAACAACATTACTAACCCTCTGTCGAGCCTTGTGAACCCAGGGTGCAGTCACAAGAGCCCATAGGGCTCAGACACAGTTACAGGAGCCTAGCGGACTCAATTACAGACCCAAAGGCTAGGTATGTTGGCTATAATTACCTGTCGAATCATACTGACCATGTTAGCGGTGTATAGATTGAACTGAACTTGCCAAGGCTTATGGGGGCCCAGGTAGGTTATTTTGTGCTGACTGTACCTTCTCGGCTTATGAGGGACAAGTGAGGTTTTTGTTTGTATTCTTACTTGTTAGCTATAATTCAGATTATGAGGCTATTCAGGTTAAAACTCTTATCCTTCTTATTGATTACTTCAACTTCTATTCAGTTTTTGTTACTGCCTTACATATTCGGTACATATTATATTAATGCCCACCTATGGGGCACTGCATACTTGCCTGCAAGTACGGACAAACGTGTTTCAGGACCTCCTTAGCTGACATCCAAGGGTTAGAAGATCAGTCATCTTCTTTTCTCTAGAGTTGTCAGTTAGAAAGGTTTGCTCATTTTGTTGTACAGGGTCCCAACCACTATTCCACTCTTAGAGGCTTGCGGACTACAATTCTTAGTTGTTGGTTGTTGTTGGCCGTATGGGGCCTATATATGTTATGTTTTGTGTGTTGTCCATGTGGGGACTAGTTTAGTTACCAGTTAGCAGCCTTGTCGGCTATGGTGTATATATGACTACCTGTTTTTCTTTTGTTATGACTTAGACAGCATGGTGGTCTTGTCAGCCTGCATAGGATTCTTTTATTATTGTGACTGTTGGGTTTGCTATTTCTTCATAGGTTTCCTATGTGGCCTTGTTGGCTCGAGGTTGTATTTTCAATCGAGATATAGCTGTTTGTTTTCTTGATTATGTGTTACTGGTAGGAATTAGAGGTGCATATGCCTAGCTAGGTCAGCCCAAGTCCAAGTATGGCATTAGGTTCCAGTTACGCCTCCCAAGATGGGGCATGACAGGAAGCACAAGGCCTAAACCTTTCAAACTTTTCTCAACAATATTGAATCATCCAGATTTTGGTGGGATCCTTAAAAATGTTTAGAAGGAAAGGATTAGGGAACCAAAATGTACCAACTATGGATAAAACTAAAAGCTGTCAAGGAAGGATTAAAGAAGTTGAATACATATATGTTGCCTACAGTTAGAATTTAAATCAAGAAAATATTTAATTAGAGAGAGTGCAAGCACTGATTATTACTCAGCCCCTTGATGCAAACTTGATTGCACTTGAGAGACATTGTTTAGCTGAAATCAAAAAGTGGAGCAAAGTGAGGAACAGGTTATGAAGTGGAAATCTAGAGTTTCATGGATAACTGGAGGTGATGCCAATACCAAATATTTCCATGCTCAATGGAAATTGAGGACCAACGAGAACACTATTACCTCTGTGTATAACCCTTCTGGTACTAAGGTGCAGGAACTCATATAGTTGAGGATGAATTTTTTAGCTTCTTCTATGAGTTACTGGGTACAGCTGCATCAAATCTGGAGTGTCCAAATGTGGTTGTCATCAAAAAGGGACCTTGCTTGAGTTACTCTCAGAGGTGTCAGCTCATAGAACCTATTACTGACCAAGAGATTGTTGAAGCAGTCATGAGTATGCCAGTAGGTAAATCACCAGGGATGGATGGATTTCCTATAGAGTTCTTCACTAAGAACTGGGAGATAGTGTAAGGTGATGTATTGGATGCTGTAAAGGAATTTTTTAGTTCAGGGAAATTGCTAACATTAGTTAGTTTTACAACTGTGACTTTGATATCAAAGGTTCCTAATACATTTTTTGTTAAGGACTACAGAACAATTGCCTGCTGCACTACAATATACAAAATCATCACTAAGGTATTGACCAACAGAATGAAAAATGTAATCAGTGGTATAGTGCATCCCACTCAAACTTCCTTCATTGAGGGAAGAAGCATCATTGATAATGTCCTTTTTAGTCATGAAGTGATGAAATGGTACCTATTACAGTGTTGAATGGAGTGTCTTGCAAAAGCTGCTAGCAGAGTTAGGTTTTCCTTATCAGTTCATCAACTGGATTATGGAGTGTCTGTCTACAGTGAGCTATTCTTTAGTGATAAATAGCATATTAACTAAGCCTTTTCAGGGGAAGAGAGGACTAAGACAAGGAGATTTAATGTCTCCTTATCTATTTGTCATTGCAATGGAGTACTTGCACAGGGAGCTGGATGTAATAAAGCAGCATAAGGAGTTCAGATAGCACCCTAGGTGCAAAAAACTAGCAATGGAACATATCTACTTTGTTGATGATCTCCTGATATTTTGTAAGGCCAAAAACAAGTCCATCCAGTTGTTAAATAGTGCATTTCAGAACTTCTCTAGAATATTTGGATTACAAGCAAATGTTGAAAAAAAACAATGTTATCGTATAATTGCGGGGTGGGGGATAAGTTTTATTGTATTTTTTTGCTCTTATTGTATTGGATTCTTAGTTCTTATTGTTATTTGTTGTTATATATGTGATCTTGACTATTTTATTTTAGATTTTTGCATATGTTGTAGTTTTTATGTTTTTGGGTTCCTTGTTTTTCATTTTTGGTGTGTTTCCGGAGGATAATCCCTTTGAGAAGACTAGATTAAAATATTTTTAGGGTTTGTTTTAGTCATAGTAATGATTTTTCCTTGTGATGGATGGATGACAACTGTCTTTAGGAAAAAATAGTCATAAATTATAGTAGAAGTAGAATTTGTGGCCTACCGAATGCAAGGTGCTTCACTTAAGTAAACACTTTGTCATAGATAATTCACTCAAAACTAAGCATATAAAGTAGAAATCTTGGTCTGGATACATATAGTTTCTTGAGCTCGACTCTAACGCATAAATATGGGCTTAATAATATACAACATTCAATGTGATTTTGTTGTGAATATGTAGTCTTTGAAAGTCGGTTTCGAACCATTGTGCCATATGTGGTAAGTATTTGTTGTATTTCTTGTACACTTAACATCTAAAACTTTCTCCACATGTGTATGAAATGAAATTTTATGCCTAGTTAAAGGATATGATTAAGGAATTTTTTTGTTAGCCTTTGAATTCTTGCCATATGTTTATGCCACCCTTAATATTGTCTTAGTTAAACCCCTTTGAGCCTTGTAGCCTATTTCTTTGACTAGCGCATATTTAGCATGTCTACTTTGTTTGAATTATCCGATATTAATTTGAACTATGAAGGTCCCTGATGCACTTTGTAGTTGAAAAACTTAAAGAAAAAGGGAACAAAAGAGGAAAAGTAAGAAAAAAAAAAGGAGGTTTAGGTGGTGAGAATGAGAAGTAGATGTGGTACCCAAGCAAAGTAAAGCTTGCATGTTGGTAGTAAGGAGAAAGAGAACAAGATTAAAAAGAGAAACAACATGAAAATTAAAAAATTTGACCTTGAAAAAAAAGATAAAAACAAAAGAAAATGGAAAAATCCTCCTTTCTAGCTATAAATTTATAAAAGAACGGGGTATCACAAGAGAAAGGGAAGAAAAAATGGGAAATCATGAACATAAGTGAAAAGTGACGCGATATAAGGTAATTTGAGTGAAAATGACAAAACTGAAGCAGTCACTATTTGCCAATATATTCCTACCCATCCCTTAGCCAACATTAAAACCAATAAAAGTTCTTTTGATCCTATACTTTTGGTGCTTTGTGAATTGAGTATTACACTAAGGGTAAGCATATGATATCTTTTTGTATGCTTAAAATTTTCTTTGAGAGAGTGACAGTGATTTCACTATTTATGCGCCCAAGATGAATGTCTATATGCATGATATGCGTGATTGGGTATCTCTCTTAAATTGTGAGGGACGTAATGGTAAAAATTTGGTATACTATTGATTGCTACGCTTATACATGATCATGTTGGCCCGATTATTATAATGAGTCAGTTCTAGAGGCTATGTAGTTTCAAGAAAGGATTTGTGATTGTGAATATGTATACATGTTGAGTGGATTATAAAGCATGATTAAATTATTTGGTGGACTTGAGTATGAGTAAACTTGTTCAGTTGGCATATATTGTGTGGCTGATATGTGTTGAAAGTATAATAGATTGTTCAAGGAAAAACAATGATTTAAGTGTGGGGCGGTGATCTTGGACGTATTTATATTCCGCTTTCCATATTTTACTCATATTTAATATCATTTTAAGGATAAAAATTGTGTATATTGTTGTGATTTTATGTTTTATCTTGATAGTGAGTTAATATACATGATTAGATATTTGCAGGCTAAAATGTGTAAAAATTTGACCCAAAGAGTTGAAAGAAATGAATATGGAGTATCTTGGACTTGAAAAGGATTGATTTCAATGAAAAAAGGATGCCTGCGATGCAGAGGAGTGGAAGAGCTTTGAGCTTCGCGTTGCCCACTTGGCCAAACTTCACAGAACAAAACACTGTATAAGAGGCGCTATTGGCTCCGCGCTGCAGAGCTAGGACCCCGTGATGAGGTCCGCACTGTCTACTCGCCCAAACTTCAGAGGGATGGAATACTAGCTCAACTCCACCAAGGGCTCAACATGCGGAGCAAGGAAGGCCCAATAGGGTTCACGATGGAGCACTGTGTTGTAAGTCAAATCCAAGTCCAACTAGAAAGCAGATTTAATTCCACTACTATAAATATAACCTTTGTGCATCTAGAATGAGATTGATCACTTTTTAGCAAGACACACAAGGAGAGAAATATACAACATTGGGGTTCTTACTTGTGTACCTTTTTATTCTTTAATTTTGCATGAACAATATCAATTCTTGTTAGAACATGAGTAGCTAAAATCCCTTGTTCTGGGATTACGGCTAAAAATATGATTGTTTAGTAGATAATTGATTCGATAAACCTTATTTATCATATATATTGGTTGTTCATATATTCTTGTGCTTAGTATTTTAATACTTCACGACCATTAAAAATATATTTATATGCTCATTGTGAACTCAAAAGATGGATCCATGAGTTGAATGAAGAATATAGGGAGTAAGATCTTTTCTTTATTAAAATAAAGGGTTGATTAGCAGCTAGAATAGGAATATGCCTAAATTGCCTTACTTGGTTATAATAGGGGAACATATGAATGTGTTCGGATTGGTTTGCCACACCCCCGCTCAATGATATAGTTATAGAATTAATCTAGATAGATGATTAGAGGTCCGACAGACCATAATCATGTTATTAACCCTATAAATTAATAACCAAATAAACAAACAAGTTGATAATATCAGATACTTTACATGATTGTGAAATAGAGTCGTAGCCCTAGATTATTTCTCTAAATTGTGATCACAACCATTACTTGATTTCTTGTTTTAATTTATTACACTTTAAAATAATCAAAAATTCAATAACTATTTTAGTTACTTAAACACTTGTTTTAATTCTACTATATTAGATTTGATTTGAGAATTGCTAAATCACAAGTCATGTGGGTACGATATCTGGACTAACTACTACTTGAACGATTATGTACATGTTCATGGTATTACATCGTGAAGCAAGAAATATGATACAACAATATGAATTCTAGGATGCAACATCGGGGGAGTAAATACACGTTGCACTTTTTTTTCTTAGAAAAAGTTTTATTCCACTAGATTTTTCTATCAAGGTTTTTAACGAGGCAATATAAATGTGTACTAAAGGATATGTGTATTTTTTTTTCTTTATTAGGATTTTTCTCCACAAGATTTTTTCTTAGCAATTTTAGTGAGTCACATTATATGTAGATATCCAAGAGTGAGTGTTATGAAATACTATACTTCCTTTGTTTTAATTTATTTGTTTACTTTTCTTTTAGTTCATTTCAAAAAGAATGTTTTTTTTTTTTGGTAACTTTTTAAATTTTAACTTTCCACATGAAATGTTTAAGACCACAAAATTAAAATATTTTGGTATATTCAACATATCTTTAATTTAATATTACAAGATTCAAAAATTTTCTTTATTTTTTAAAAATCTATGTCAAGTCAAAACTAGAAAAACAAATTGAGACGAAAGAAGTAGTTAAAATGGACGTCCACTACTCTTTTCCATGAGGTAAATAATGACTTAATATTATTCATCATTACGTGCACTAATACCTACACTCAATCACCTCCTCATTAATCTCTCACACCTCATAATTTTTCTCACATTTTCAAAAATCAATGCTTTGTATATAACATTCTTTGATGTTGCTCGGTTTAATTCTATAAATATAAGTACTGAAAATCATGTTGGGCACATTTAAAGATTTGAAAAACATAAAACATATGAAAAGAAATTTTCTCTCTTTTTCTCTGTACTCCTCCTTGAAAGCTTTCACCCTTTTTACTCCATTGATAATTCAAATTAATAACTTTACCATTCGAACAATCTTCTCTTGTCTCCCTCTCTTGCTCTTTATATTTTCTATTTTCGAGAGGTAGCAGACATGACCACTTCTGCGACTTCACTACAAGTACTCAAAAAGTACTTGCTGCCGAAACTGTTTTTCATCTATTTTCTTATTTTATATTGTTAATTTTAACTTAATTTTTATCAGTTGCAGGCTTTATTGGACTGTTATGTAGTGTAAAATCCCCTTTATTCATTTTGACCTAATCCGTCTCTTTTCCTTGATAGTTAATACTTTCACCACTTAGTTATGGACCTACGTGAGTAGAAAAGGTGTTTACCTCCTCTATTTATTCATTTTTTCAATTTCAAATATCCAAACAAGTACTCCTATAATGACATTCTAATTTACCTTTTGAAACATGACCCAGAGCTCGTTTGAATTAATTTTTTTTAAAAAATAATTTTTAAGTAAAAGTATTTAAAAATTAAAAAGTTAAAAAGTTGGGATTTCCCAACTTATAGTTTATTGCTTGTTTTAAATAGTTTTAAATTTGTTTTAAATAATTTTTAATTTTGTCAAACACTTAAAAAACAAAAAGAGAAATTAAAAACTAATTTGATCAGCTTTTAATTCAATCCAAACAGGCTTTCAATCGACTAGACATGGAGAAGAAAGCCATCTTTTTATTTGTAATGTCACACATTAAAAACACATCAAGTGTATGTATCTTTCTTATGACAAAGGAGGATGAGAGGTGGATGTTTTAAAACTACTCTGCATTCTAGAAAGCTCAAATTTTCAATTGTAAATATCAAGTCTAGTAAAAGTTTGAGCTTTCCACAATCCAAACATCTTTAAAAGAAGAAATTGCAATCAGCAGAACAACATTCTAGATTGATCATTGGGGAAAAGATTTGAACCAAAATTGAACAGCTACAACTAAGAAGTGTGTTAAAACTTTCCAAAATTCAAAAAGTCGAAATAAAAATGTAAGAAATGCTAAACAACATTGCTGAGAAAATTTGTTTTCCTAAATTGATCTTTTAGTAGGTAATATATAAAACAAATCAAAACAGCTGAGGAAAAAAATAGAGTGGCCAAGAGTGTGCTGCGAGACTCAGAAATCAGAGATCGCAACAATACAAGAAATCGAGCCACCTGACACTTCAAGAGATCACTAGAAGCTTCAAGTGAGACATACAAGGACCTCCTACTTCCTCCGAGAAAAGGGAAACAGAAACAGATGTGAGGGGACAGATTACAACGTGAACTGTGACCAGGAATAACCTTGGACCTACTTGTTGATCACAAAATTGAGCAGGCCCTTTGAGACTTCCCTTTCTTTTTCTTCGCCTTGGGTGGCTGGAGCACAACTTTAATGGCAGCATCAAACACTCCTTTTACATTCTGCAGCAAGAACATTTCAAATCATACACTTTGATAAAATGCATCGAAAAAGATGTTGGACACTAGAAACAAGAGGAAACATACCTCCTGTGTTTTTGAACTACATTCAATGTAGGAAGGTGCACCAATCGTTTTCCTCAACTCCTCACCCTTAACATTAGAATAGGAAGTAAATTAAACACCAAAATGACAAGCAAAGGTACACAGCATACTCCAAGCAACTCAAAGGAAGGAAAGTTGCAGTGACCCTTACCTGAGCAGCAGTAATTGGCACGGCACCAGGATGGTCTATGAAGAATTGCTTATCATCTCGAAGATCTAAGTTCAATGCAGGTGGAAAATAGGACAATTATAGATATATGTATATATATATATGAATAATCCTCTTAAAATGAAAAAAGAAAGGGGAAAGCAGAACTAGAAAAAAAAAAAGACATACAAGTTCAAAACCAACACATTAGAACATGAGTACACCCAGTACATAGAATACATAATTCTTACAAGAGAAAAAGGGCAAATTAAAGCAAAAATTAAATATACAATTATATTACAACCGATAACCTGAATTGGCATATAAACTAGCAGTAAAAGATAAGAGATGTACACTTCAAGGAAAACCTTTGTATTTTATTTTCTATTTTTTCTTTGGCAAGGAGAACTTAATTCCAACTATACTAATGTGTCCTTGTATAGACGAAAAGTTCATTCTTTTAAGATGAAGATTGTTCCACTATTATGGATTTTCTTGTATTATACTGAGATGATCAGCTCCTTCTGAAAGATTTGTTTTAATCACTGAGCATACATAAGTAAAAATGGAAATATCACAGAGTCCACTTGACCATCACCTCACGAAAGATATACAAACAAACCCAAGATCATATTATATCAATAGAACTTTACCAAGTTTTGTTCCAACAAGCACTATAGGGACACCAGGGGCATAATGCTTCAACTCAGGAATCCACTGAAAAATAATCAATAAAGAAAAATAAATTTTCATGAGCCAACAAGAAAAGATGAAAAATAAAACAAAGAGAAAATGGAAATATTACACCACCTTCTTGGAAACATTTTCATAACTGGCTTTACTGATGAGAGAGAATGCCAAAATGAAAACATCAGCTCCACGGTAACTCAGAGGTCTTAACCTATTGTAATCCTCCTGTCCTGTAATATGCATAATTTATAATGACATCATATAAATATGAATATAAACATAATGGTAGTAGTAAAGATTTGCATAAAAATACATATGCAAATAATAAAGGCCAAACACACAAAAGCCTCTCAAATTTGACATTAAATGTCATTTAGACACCTCATCTTTAGCCATAACCAATTGAACATTTTTAGTTAATAGAAATGTATCTTGTGGATACAAGATGCTGATGTGGCACATTATGTGTAGCACCCCTCAGCCTAGAGCGCATAAATGTGTAGATTTTCTTTTTATATTAAATTTCTTTTGTTTTTCACCAGATAAATTTCTAATTCCTCCTCTGAAAAAATACAGTCTCTCTCTCTTTGACTGGTGGATGCTTAAAATCCAACCCTAATTTGTTGGAGATCACCATAGCCACCGTCCTGATCTAACTCTCTTCTTATTTCTCTATACCTTTTTCTGTTTGTAAATTTCTGAACACACCTTCCGTAAAAGTGCTCAAAGGGTGTCCGGACAATGGTAAGAGAGGCAATGATGGAAGAAGAAGAAAAAAATCCAATCTTGAAGATGAAGATGAGGAGCAAGAAGCACAGAAAAAGCATGAATATAATAAGCAAAATAGCATAGAAGTTGAAGTGTTAAGTGTAAGAAAAGAAAAAGATTGAGGCAACAAATGATTGTGCTATAGATGACTTAGATGGAAAAAGATTGTAAATTTTTTCCGATAACATAAATTTTGAATGTTAGCTATGAAAATAAATTATTAAGATAGAAATCAGAAGAAAGATGTTGACATTTCTGTTGCCCCCAAATTTCATTTAACCTTGCTAAAGGAACAAAATGGTGACTTTAATACGAAGTCATAAAAACCGACTTTAACAAACAACAACTTATCAGTAGAAAGCTCTAAATTAAGCATTTGGCGCGGAAGAAAGTTCTCACACAAGGTTTCCTTTACAAGTGGTTATATTGTTTATTTTTGGGGGAAGACGGCGTTTGGGATAAAGAAAATTCAATTTTAAAGATTTTTTTTAGGATGACGCGTATGTTTTTCAAAATTAGACGTGTCCTTATTTGAATGGTCATTCGTCATACTTTTAGTGCGTAAAAGTCATGCGTTTGATTTTGTCTGGTCTTGATGACTGAAGTGTCCAAGAGATACAATTCGGACAAGTAACAGTGTTCAATTGGTCATAGCTAAAGTTAAAGTTTCTAGGTGACATCTCATGGTCAGTTTGAGGGGCTACTATCTATGTATTTGGCCTAAATAGAAATTAGAAAGCTTTCTGCCAAAGAATAAAAGGTAGTACTAAATGGTGTTTAATGTAGTTACCAGCAGTATCCCACAACCCTAGGTTGACAGTAGCCCCATTGACAACCACATTTGCACTGAAATTGTCAAACACAGTTGGCACATAATCCTGTCAAACATTGTACTAGATTAGACAAAAGAAAGTGATGTCAAATTTAGGAAAGCAGGATAGCATAACTTATTAGGATGTACAGAACAAAGAAAAGTTTTGGTCATGTGAACCAAATCCCAGAGAAAAAAGATACACTGCGAGTAATATCTTATGTGATAACACCATAATTAAGCTGCAATAATATAAAGTAGCAAAGAGCGAAAGCCATAACATGTGATATGAATGTCTCCAAGTTTATCTCGAAGAGCAATCAATTTCTTCATTTTCACCTTGAATTATCATACTGGATGGAAAAGGGGACACGTAAAGAAAGAGGACACACAGAGTGAAAACTTTTCCTCGAAAAGATCAAAAACGGAATACAATTGGTACTGCATGATAAGATACTAGCTATATATAAATAATTGGAAACCTGCAGCAGCAAACCGATTCACATGACTGCAGAATCAAGAGACACCAATTTCGTCTAGAAAGAAGGGAGTTTAAAAGGTAGCTACTTTAGACATGATTTTACCAGTATATTCATGAATTCAGGCATGGCAAAGAATCATATGGAATACAACCCAAAGGAATTCGCAATACAAAGAATCAAACCAAACAAACAATAGCAAGATTCTTTTCATCCCAAGCCACAATATTCTTGCCATAAAATTGCTGCCGCATTACATCGAAAATGAGCATTAGCAAGAATAGAACAACAAAGCAAATTAGTTGGGATTGGCTATATGAATTTCCAGTATCCAATTTCACCCCGATTTGAAAAGACTGGGAACAAGAAAAACAAACCGTGGGGAAGGTATTGCTGGTGTAGGAAATCAAGAGACAAGTCTTGCCAACGGCACCATCACCAACGGTGACACACTTAATGAACCTGGAGGCGCTCATTTTGCTATCTCTCTCAGATCTTCTCCAGAAGACCTGAACAAGAAATGGAATTATGGGTTTTCGGGCTTCCTTTCTTTTGCCTCTCAAATATCCTCTCAATCACACATTTGTGTATCAGTCAATAATAATACCCAAGAATCACACACAAAAGGAGGGAACCCCTGACCCTAAGTTCCAAGAAAATGGGATTCAAAGAAAAAATGTAAAGGAGAAATGGGTGAACAGAAAAGGGGAGAAATTAAGGGATCAAAAGATGTAGAGAGAGAAATGCATGAATGGTATAGAGAGAAGACTAGTGATTGTATGTATGTAATATAATTTTTTTTAGCCAGGAAATAATGCCGTTGAAGCGTTCGCTAAAGAAGTGAGTGACCAACAACAAATGATCAGCTATTCTTCAACGCTTTTCTCGCAAAGACAACTGTGTGGGCCTCAGCTAATTCAACAATGACCCTTCTCCTTGTTTTGTGGAGTCTGACAATTTCCACACACATAATTCAATAGTAACAAAAAAGTTTCAACATTAAAAAAAAAATGACACAGTTTTAATTATTGACTAAGGATGATAAATTTATAGTTAATGTTTAACCATATTTGATTATGTTTGGATAAGTTCTTAATTTTTTATTTTTTTATTTGACCTATTTATAAAATTTTAATTATTTGGGTAAATAAATTAAGGGTGACAAAATATTTAAAATATTTAATACAAATTTTAATCATTAAGTAGAAGTCATAAGTTTATGATTAGTATTTACTGATGTTTGATCATTTTCAAATAAGTCCCCAATTTTTTATTTTCATACTTTACGCAATATATAAAACCTTGGTTATCTGGGTGAATGAATTAAGGGTGATAAAAATATTTCAAATTTTTTAAAAAATGACATAAGTTATACTTATTAAATATAGGTGATAAATTTATGGTTAGTGTTTAATAATGTTTGATTATTTTTGAATAAGCCCTTAACATTTTGAATTTACACGTTGATCCAACTTATATAAAACTCTAATTACATAAAAGGAAAAAAAATAGCCAAAACCAACGTCCCTATTCTTCTTTTGAAAAGGAAAAAAATGAACTCACTCGATTCACAGATTTCCTGAACTAGATTTCATTCTGTAATACTTGAAATTACTAGAGGTGGTTTTTGGTCATTTTGGAAAATGAAAAATATGGTGTCACTACTCGAGTTTATATCCTAGCCGTAACATGGGACAAGGAACCCCGAAAGGCTCCAAGTCGACTCATGGCATAATCATAGCATAACACTTATCAAAGAAGCAACCAATAACATGATTAAGCGGAAACTAACTACAAGAGTCAAATAGAAAATCCATAATCAAGAATGTAACAACACTAGATACAATGTTGAATCTATTTAGACAAGTTTGAAAGCCTTCTACTAAACTGGTGAGTTGCTGGTACAAGCCCCCAGCTAACTCCTAAAATTTGAAAACTAAAACATAAATAAGTATGAACATAAATCACGTCCTCGGGAGGTGAGGACTCACCACTAGCGGCTGAGAAGAAATGAAGCATATCTAACCACGAGGTCGAGTATGAAAACCTGAATCTATATCATGAAACGATATGACACAAAAGACGTGTTGTCAATAGTTGGAATGTACTGAGCATGCAAGATAACATAAATAATTAAATAAACAAGTATACGATAAGGAAATAACCAAGTACATCAACATACCTGATTTAACATGCCACTGCCCTCTTATGATTCACATACACACATATATATATGTACATGGCACTTTCCCTTGGATCTCCTTTATGAAACATCATCGAACTCATGCATAAGGATCAAGTTTTGAACATCTGATAAGAGACGAATCTAAATTTAGCATCACACACTGTACTGGATCACTATTGATAACTAAGACTAATTATCATTATTTCAAGTCTGTTATAAATCTGAAAACTACATCATATAGAATTGATTTATGCTAATAACATAATTAAGGGAGTCATCATCTACTACGGGGAGTCCCAGCTAAACTAAGGAGTCACTCTCTACTATGGAGGAACCTGTCTGAACTAGGGAGTCACTCTCTGCTATGGAGGATCCCGACTGAGCTCGGAAGTCGCTCTCTACTATGGAGGATCCCGATTGATCTAGGGATTCACTCTCTACTATGAAGGATCCCAACTGAGCTAGGGAGTCACTCTCTACTATGGAGGATCCCGATTGAGCTAGGGAGTCACTCTCTGATATGAAGTATTCCGACTGAGCTAGGGAGTCACTCTCTGCTATGGAGGATCCCGACTGAGCTAGAACATGAGGAGTACTGATCTGACACTATCTATCTGATCTATGCTACTACAGCTAGTCAGAAGCATAAACATACACTGCTTTCATCATACTACATTCATTTCGAAAGGATCGAGGCTATTTTATACTAACAACAAACCCACATTTTGAAAATATCAATCTCATGCTTTATCATCATAATTCATATCATCATAAAGCCACATCAATGTTTCTTCAAACATCTTACATTAGTGAGTATCTATGGATTCACATTAAGTTCCGGCTTTATATCATTCAACATGTATCATATAGTCATTCATGATCGATAGATCCGATTCATACCTTAAAATGCATACATTGATTCATATATTCTAAATTTACGGGTAGCCATGTACTTAACTTGTAGCCTATACATTTACAATAGGATCATGGGAGAAACATATATTATCAATAAGACCCATTTTGAGATTTAATCTAATTCATGAGAAGGATGCATTAATTAGGCCATTACCATAATTTTTACCTCATAACCAATCAATTCCATCGAAGCATAAAAGACATGCATATTTTACTCTCAATTATTTAATCCCATGAACTCTGGTTTCTCCTCAACATGTCTTATTAATGGCATATTCATGTTCTTAGGGATAATCATACGATTATCACATAATTAAACATGGGTGCAAGTAATTACGATAATTGACTGAATAATAATAAAGCCTTGTTCAAAATTCAAGCTATTTATGAAGAACATTCCATAACCCCACGTTTTCATCACCCAACACATAATTCAAGGTGACCCAATTATATTACATCATAATCAAGTCACAATCATATTAGGTCTTAGAATTTAGTGAATAATAGAAGAATTCACCATCAATTTAAAAAACCTAGGTCATGCTCTTCTAGGATAATTGAAATTGAGCATTTTGATAAAAATATTTTTGGGGCACAAGGATGGAAGATTATCCTTGTTGAAAGACCCACATACCTAGTAGAAGAAACCCCGCTCGAAACCACACCGTGAAGCTTTGATGGAGACCTTGGGGAAACCTAGATATTGAGAGGAGAGGAAAGAAAGTTGAGAAAATGAGGGTTTAGGCTTGAAAACCCCTTTTAAAATGTCCCCAATAATACTTAAAACGACGTCACTTAAGAATTGGGAGCATCAGACTTACCAAAACACCCCTGGGAAAAACTGGAAAAATTGTCCGATCTGAAACCACGACTCTCATGACGAGTCATTATCTCCTCAAACGACTCGTCGTCACGCCCGTTAGGTGCACTGGAAAAAATACACAGCTTTAGCTCCTTCAACCCACGACCAATGTAACGAGTCTTTACCTTCTCCAACGACTCGTTGGACCCACTTATCAAGTAC
The DNA here is from genome assembly GCA_018107945.1 of Datura stramonium. Taxonomy (NCBI): domain Eukaryota; kingdom Viridiplantae; phylum Streptophyta; class Magnoliopsida; order Solanales; family Solanaceae; genus Datura; species Datura stramonium. Next base: position 34,762 of record JACEIK010010654.1, read on the forward strand.
ACTGGAATCACTTCACGGCTTCAACTCCCTCCATCTAACGACTGATATACGAGTCATTACCACATCTAACAACTCGTCATACCCTTCCGTCAACTACACTTCCTGAGACTTTCCAGGGACCCTAGCCCCCACACAACAATAAACCTAACGAGTCTTTGCCAGGCAAGACGACCCGTCAAGTCTTCCGTCACCACCTGACGTGACTAGACCTCAAAACTGTTTCCCCACGGGTATGACCACGACTCGTGGGGCCTCCTAACAAGTCATCCCCCGACTTGTTCTGCTAAATAAATTCCACCTTCTGTCTGCTTTATTTCCTTAAGCATGGAATCTAATCCTAGAAACATTCGGAATGTTACAATATCATCCCCTTAGGAATATTTGTCCTCGAATGTTGGCGAAACATACCGAAAGGATAAAGACCGAACTGAAATTCCACAATCAATCAATCACAGCTACAACCATTGGAGCATCTAACTTTGGGCTGACCATACATATTTGGGCTGAATAGCTAACTTGACCATGCATGCTATAGCACAAAAGAGACTAAAGGATATGAAAATAACACGGAACTAGATAGAACACTGAGAAGGATTCTTCTGCTCAAGCTGGCACTGAACTTCTACGGACTAAGTCTTCGCTCTCAAGTCACTTTCTGATATAGGGTTAGAATTCATAATATTTGGTCTGACTTCAACTAAAGGTTTCATGAGCACGAATCATTCAGGACATCTAAAATTGAACACATATATGAAATAACCTAATTCTGCTGAGCTACTAAGCATGTTCTAGAGACTGAGTTCGAGCTGATCATACTAGGATACATGAATTGAAACACATAAATGATTCGTAACACGAAAATGAATCTAAAGGATTTGTAAAGTAAGATCGGCATTGGCATCGCTGTCTGAAGCGGTTATCTAGAACTTCTGGGAGTCCACACATAGGGATGGGCATAACTCAACTTCAGTTGAACTACTAGAGAAATTATCTAAATTTGAAGGGGTTGACATATCATGACTGTTAGGGCTAGAACTCCCCTACTATCAAATCCAATGACATACCCCGACCTTGGGCCTAGGCGTGGACAGCACCCGATGCCATTGCTGACCAGAGCAAACCACATAACATGGTTTTTATCAAGATCATACATCTAACATGAGTGGAAGAATCATTAGACTTAATTCTTAAAACAAAAAATCAAAATAAAAAAATATGTCAGTTTATAGAAAAGACTTGTCAAGTTTTACATCGACATGAACCATATATGAAGCCTCTATCATAAATGGAATGACTTTTTTACCGGTACAAGGCACCCGAAATACCTTATAATCAAAAATTAAAAATACTGAGTGAAGTAACAAAGCCCAAAATAAGTAGAGCTCATCAATAGCTAAATAAGAGAATCCTAGCGTACAGATCGATCGTCAGTCTAAGTACATGAGTCTGCATTATAAAATAATGCAGCACCCCCGGAAAAAGAGACGTGAGTACATAAGATTGTACTGTATGTAAAATGGATAAATGAAGCATAAGCATAACTGATAATAGAAAGGACAACCAAAAGCATATACATAATATGAAGGAAGTCAAGAATATGAAATCAATAGGTTGACTTTAAAAAAATTTAAATTTCACATCATCATTCATTACTTCATCTTGGGAGGTTATTAACTTAACCGACATAACCCATCATGTAAACATGGAGTCTGATCTCAGCCCGATCAGCTAAGCCATCGCATACCTTGCTGGAGTATGAGACATCATAACATAGTTTTCTAGCAAGGATCCATAGAAGCCCGTACCAGGGGAACATAAGGAGTTTCCCGAACCAACGAAAATGATCCATGACCTACGTTGGCATACGTAGTTTCAGGCACGAAGCCTTCTCAGTTAATAATACTACTCCCCTTTTTATTTCATAAAGTGATTTACTTGAAATCATAATTAAGCAGCCAAACTTATCATGACAAGTCATCACCGTATCATAATCATGGTTCATTATTGTAATAAGACCTTTAAATTCATAAATCTTCATGTCGTATTCATTCTTCATAAAAATAAAAACTTCTCTTTTAGAGGAAAAATCATAGTTCATAAAGTCACTAAAACTGCTCTCTTAGAGGAAAAAACATAATTCATAAAATCATTGAAACTTCTCCTTTAGAGGAAAAATCGTAGTTTGTAAAATTAACACTTTTCATAAGAGGACTTATGGAACTCATATAAGGATCAGAAGGATCAATAGACATACATAGGGACTTATAGAGTGATCAAGAATGATCATAGAACATACATAGGAACTCATAGAGTTTTAAAATAATTCATCATAGACATAACTTTCTTGAACTTAACCATAACAACTCAAGAAGAAGGAGAATTTCGTAAGTAAATTCCTAAGAGAAATTATCAAACTCTTACTTTGACGGAATTTCGTATCTTTCATGTTTTTGTAATTTTGTGTAGAAAATTATAAAATTCTTGGAAAAGATGTATCATAGAGAATGAGAAATATCATAAGAAAGTCTTGGATTTTGTAAGAATCAATAAGATCAAGGAACTATATTTTCATCATAACTCTAATTCATACACGAAGGAAAAGCTCATAGGCATGAATTACGTAGTGTGGAGAAGAACAATGAGGCTCCCACATGTAGAGGTAGCCTTACATACCTTATCCTTGGCCTCACAATAATCACCACAAAGCAAAAATCCATTTATGACATCAATCTACAATAATTATATGAATAGGAACTACAATCAACAACTTAATAATGAATTTCAAGTCATAGAGGCATTTCATCGAACACCCAGAGGGCATAGGATATTCGAGCCTCCTAAGGGTGGGGTGTACTAACACTCACCTCCTTCTATAGCTAATTAAAACATGCATAACCATTTCAAGTCCAACCAAAACAACCACATCCATCTTCAACACCAAGATTGTCCCATAACCCTAACTCGTGGGTCATTATGAACTCATCGTTTTCTAGCACCGTTCCATGAGCTCTGACCTTAGAACATCCCTAAGAATTAAAAACAATACTTTCATAAAATATTTTATAAGAGTTACTTACCTTGAAGGAAAAATTCATGTTTAAGATCCCAAGTCTTGAACCCAAAAATCGTTCTTGACCTTGCTAGAGGAGAGAGAAAGGATTTGATGTCAAAATCTTGAGAGAATCGTGGTTTTATGTTGTAAGATCATAGGAGATGTTTCTCCATACTTATAAGGGTTTTTGAGAGCTTTTGGGGCTGTTGGGATCGAGTTGGGGTGAAGAAATAAGGAAGTGAGTCCAAATTTTAATTTTTAAATTGGGGTGGACGTCATGTTTTACGAGAAAAATATATGCATTACGCGTCCAATCCGTGGCCCGCGCTTACCAAGGCTATAACCGCAGTTTCCTCCACTTTTTTGACCCTTCTACTGACCGCTCACTGTTTCATTTCGCGTTCAATCGTCTTCCCCCGCTTCCCAAGGTGTTGGTCGCGTTTTGGTCCGTGGTTCGCAACAGCTCAACGGTGCTTCAATAAAACGCCCATAACTTTTTACTCTGAACTCCGATTGATACAAGGTCGGATGAGTTGTAAATGAGATTCAAAGGGATTCAATTTGATGAGTTGAATCACCCAAAAATACATTTTAAATTGGATTATATGGTTATCTAAAGTTGACCCTTATTCATAACTTCACATACTCTTCATTCTTCTCTTTGTACATGTTTTCCTTCTCACATACGGTCAACATTTGGCCCGTACTTTCCATGTACGCTTGTATATGGCTTTATGACTAGTAATAGTAGTTTCCAAGTATCACATCTCATTTATGATTAGGGTATGATCCATGCTCTTACCCGCTCTTGGAGAAAATCACAACAATCAACCGTTTTCAATTTCTAATCAACTCCAAACTTCCTTAACACATTATAGCTCATGATTGGCTCCTCCAAACACTTAATATTCATCAATAATTTTCCAGGTCAGTCTTATCCACATATGTAAAATTATTCAAATCTTAGTACGATGGTACGAGGTGTTACAATATCTCCCCCTTGGGATCATTCATCCTCGAATGAGGGTTACAGGCACTAATAGATTCTAACTCTGAAATTTTTCCAAAAATTTTGGCAGAGTTTTTTTTTATAAAATACTATTCCAAATTTCTCAAACATGTGCCAGCTAACCAGAAATATCATCACAGTCTCACAGGGCATCAAACTTTACATTAACATGAAGGAACACGTAGAAATCATACTAGGCCCTCATAGGCCTCTTAAAGCATAAAAATGGAAATCCTCCCTAGAACTTATCTTTTTTTTTATTCATTATCATAGGAATCATCACCGTAAGGGATTTCATAACATTCTTGGAAAGGAGTCGTAGGCACAAGTCACATGGGACATTTAAGTTTAGAAAGGACATGTCAAAGTAAGGGTTGTCTTGAATATGGAGAGCATAACATAAGACATGAACTTGTGGATGAGTAGCATAACGTGGGAAATGAGTTCATGGAATCATAAAAATAGTACTTCTCATCATAATCTTACTTGTAACACATGATGTTGATTAAAGAAGGACTATAGGAAGGAATTATATGAGACATTAGGAATGGAACATTAACATAGCCTCAGTACATTGACCATTGGACATGGATTTGTAGGAAATGACTGGCATTGCATTGTACATAAGCTTCATTTGTATGAATGACATAATCATGGATCATGAGTGCGCTAGACATAGGATAGAATGAAACATCATCATTAAGAATTTTCTTCTAGGTCAAGTAACAAATGGAGATAATTTGCGCTCATTTCTTTCTTGGCTTTCCAGGTAGCCTCTTCAACACCTTGATTTCCCCAATAGAACTCTCACGGTCACTACTTATTAGGTCCATCAATATTTGATTAGGTTATTAGGTATTTCAGCAAGATTTCTTTTGCATCTAGGGTCATCCCTAAGAACATTATCCATCCTTATCGAAATGATCAAACCACCTCAAACTTCATGAAGTAGTCGCAAATGCAAGAATCCACATATTAATTAATACAACATTTAAGCCTATCGCTGCATACATTTTTATTACTTCCTTGCTGTTAAAACCATCAAAAACTTTCTCGTCTTCTAGAACTCCACTACTATCAACAAATATATAAGACTATATGAGGATACATCCAATACTTCCATCCAATCATTACACATAGTTAAAGCCTAACTTCCTTCACTTCCTGCGTTCTTTAACTTTTTACGGAACAAGTATAATGATTATTGCCAACATAAAGGGAATGCCTACCCTTTCCAGTCTACCATTTATTGCATCATAAGCGAGAGTCATTAGAGGAATATAGCATAAGCATAAACCTCATGAAATACAACTACAGGTCTAATTCTTGATCATAAGCATAAGGTATGAATAGAGTGCCACCTTTTAGGGCATATAAGGAACGAATGAAATATTGTCCAACACCTTGAATCTCAGCATAACATCATTATCCTGACTGAAACTCATTACTGAAAGAACCATAGGCACGAGTACTTTGTACACCGATTGTATAAGGTATGAATAGGGAATCACCTTGAGCATATATAGGTCCTAGTTTCATGAAAAGGAAAAATGAGCACCCGTGTTCGTAATTTCAATATAGGTTCGTAAATCATTCTTAAAGAGTGTACATCACTAGAACACCCTCCTCTTCCTTTAATTTTGGTGTTTTCATGGGCATCAGGATCATGAAAATGATTAGTGAGTACGTAGGCATAGACATAACATGAATACATAAAACATCGGATGAACGTCATCTTGACGAAGTATTGGGATTTCATTAGAATAAGAATAGTTTGTTACGATTACATTTCTCCTTGAAGTCCTTCACTGCCTAGGATATATGACATATTTGGGTAATTCATTGTACCATCTCCCCCTTAGTCCAGAAGTTGGTGTTTTAAGTCTGTGGACCCCTTCTCTAATAAAGTCCCAGATGATATTTCTTATTTTTCTTTTACTTCATGCAGTTGTTGCACTGACCATATCTAGAAACCTTCTTACACGTTTACTTGACAAAAGACAAATCTCCCTTACTAGTCTTTGGTTGTATTACTCTGCATAGTAGTGATATCAACATATTTATTCATGTCGCACTTCTATGATGGGACACATTCATGGGTACTACAATTCATGGTAGGATCTTTATCCAAGATATCTCTTAATTTTCTCCTGCCTCTAAGGCTTTCATTATATAACTCATACTCTTATTGTCTTTCTTATACACTTCCTTTTATCACCTTGACAATGACAATATGATTTCCTTATAGATGTTTACTCACATGGCATCATCAAATTTCTGTCCACCCAATTCAAATGAGTACCAAAAAAATTAATTATAATAAGAGGCTCAACATCATCCGTTTGTTATCCTTTCAATTCAACTCTTGAGTACACTATAACAATACACCTAGTGTTTCTCCACCTTTCACAACTCGATAATACTAAATTATGCATACATGGAGTTTGGAAGCTTAATATCTCATGTACCAATAAACTTCATTAGGTCACACTATCTCCCTTCATATTTCTTAAGGTTTCATCTTTATCTAATGACTTCGCCTCCATTCACTTATTCATCTAGAGCTCACATATATCATGCTTAAACCTTCAC
>JACEIK010010657.1:0-21716 GCA_018107945.1 Datura stramonium
TTTGTGCATTCTCATGTAATTTGTAGTTAAAATGTGAATTTATACTAACCAACATGATTAGCGTTGTTTTGCAGGAAAATGTAATTTTATGAAGCTAAGACGCTTGTTGGGAGAAATCGGGAATGAACTCAGAAGCGAGCAGTGGAAAAGGCTAAGGAGATGCAGCAAATAAAGTGGCTCCTTGATGGAGCCGTGTCACGCTGCCATCGCGGAGGCATTTTGCCCCGAAGGATTAAAATTAGCCAAGTTCTGGTGAAGGTTCGCGTTCCCTCCGTGGCACGTTGGACATGATTACCTGGAACATGGAATTCCAGTGAAGGTGCGTGTTGGAGCCGTGGCACATTGGCCAAGCCCCGCGTTGCACACCGTGGCACGCTGGACTTAAATATCTAGAGGGCCGGATTCCAGTTAGGGTCCGCTTTTGTGCCGTGTCACGGAGGCAGTGCTCCGCGATGCACTCCGTGACACGTTGCTTGTTATTTCGGGAAAAATTCCCACTAGTATAAATAGCACACTTAGGNGAAAGAAAAAGCTGAAGTGGTGAAAGAAAAGAAAAGGTCAAAGTGCACTTGTTGTAAATTAAATAAAATGAAGATGTATAACTAATCTTTGTTATTTAGTTGAGTGTGCTTAAAGAAATAGGGACAAAAATAAAGAAAGACTTCAAGAATGGGAGGATGAAGGAAGAATAAATGCCCATAATGTGATGGGATGTATTGAAAAGCTCTTAAGGATGCTAGTTGCTAGTATTGGTTAGCCAAGTATTTACTAGTTCCGTAGCTTACATTACAACCCGTTAAGTCCTACGTGATCTTACATCACGCGTCCTTATATTAGTGGAGTAATACACTAGAGGCAAGCCTATGGTTTCATGACATGATGCATGTGAATTCTTTGGGAGAAGGCAAAATTGTGTTTATATGCCCATGTAATGTTTTGAGTTCATATGATTGAAAAGGGAAATTCTCTTGTGTTGTGAGGGCACATGCTTGACAAGAGCTTAAATTTACGTGTCGGATATCTTGATCAGCTGATTTGCATGAGTTTTCCGATGCTCGAGTTGATTCTTGAGTCTAGGAGGTCTTGATGTATTGAATGTCATTGTATTGATGATACTATGCATGTTTTCTTGATGATTTGCTATGTTAAATAATCGGTATAAACGTAGCATGGTGTCGACAAGAAGATATGTGTGGGTGTCGATTGCATGGTGTGAGATTATTGTTGAGGGCGTGCAAGGTTTAAGTGTGGCATAAGTGATCTTGGGAAGAATTATATGCCTAAGTGATACTCAAATGCTTCATTTCAACGTGTTTATCTATCGTTATTTGTACTTTCTCATGTAATTTGTAGTTAAAATGTGAATTTATACTAACCAACATGATTAGCGTTGTTTTGCGGGAAAAATGTAATTTTATGAAGCTAAGACGCTTGTTGGGAGAAATCGGGAAAGGACTCGAAGCGAGCAGTGAAAAAAGGCTAAGGAGATGCAGCAAATAAAGTGGCTCCTTGATGGAGCGGAGTGTCCACGGCTGCCATCCCAGCAGGCATTTTGCCAGAAGGATTAAAATTAGCCAAGTTAGGTGAAGGTTCGCGTTCCCTCCGTGGCACGTTGGACATGATTACCGGAACATGGAATTCCGGTGAAGGTGCGTGTTGGAGCCGTGGCACATTGGCCAAGCCCGCGTTGCACCTTAGTGGCACGTTGGACTTAAATATCTAGAGTAGGATTCCGGTTAGGGTCGCTTTTGTCTTGCGTGTCACGGAGGCGGTGCTCGCGTGCACTCCGTGACACGTTGCTATTATTTCGGAAAAATTCCCATAGTATAAAATAGCACACTTGATTCAATTTTAATCATTCGACTTGGTTGAGCAAGAACGTGGGTTCTGTGGGCGGTTGAGGGCGAAAATCCTAGGGTTCTTCTCTATCTCTTTCTCCTATATTTCAATTGTTTGTATGATTTACACTCATTTGATGATGTTTAATCCTCATATGAGTGGCTAAATTCATAACTGTGAGTTAAGAACATTTGTAGTGAGCGTAATTATTGATCATTTTGGTTTTCATCTTTTCTTCCATGGTTGTTCTATTAATTCTTGTTCTTGTGTGTGGCGAATGTTAATGTATATCTAAAAGTCCGGTTTCTCGAAAGAAAAGAAATTGGAAAAGTTGTGAATTGATAGGATATGATCTTTTTCTTAGTTTGGGAAAATTGAGAATTGATTTACCTTCGGAGACAATATACCACGAAAGTCATTATATGATCAATTACGGAATCGAGTGTTGTATGGCTAGAACATGAATTTCTTTTTATCACGAAATGTAGGTGGAAGGTTCATGATTCTTAAGTTGGGTTAAATACTAATCCATAGGCAATAATTCTTGACTAGCATGTAGAAGGAAAGGTTAACCAAATTGTATCGATAAATTACTTCCCTACATGTTCGTTTCCTTTCCAGCATGCTCATAACTATAGTTCAGATTAAAATTGTATATTCGTTTTTGCTTTAGTATAAATTAGGAAACAAAATCCCAAAATCTTCTTTACACTTTTTGTTTGCATTTATAGAGTTAAAGTTCATTGACACTTGATTAGATTATTCATTGGTCCGGAGTCTGTGAGATCGATAATTTGCTTACTTGAGCCATTTGCTACTTGTTCGACCACGTGCACTTGCCGGTAGTCATCTAGGCCAGACGAACATAAGCCTCACAAATGAATTACGGAGATTAAAAAATGATCACAAATATGTAACAACTGGCCTAAGGCATGTATTTATAGATGATAATTCAAATTACACTTTTGCCTTCTAAAACTTTCTTTTAAAGTTAGCATTTTCTTCCCTGAATGACCCTAAGACATTTCCCCACTCATTTCACCACGGGAAGTTAGTCAAATTTCCAACACGTTCGGCTCTAGAAGGACCACAGTACGTCGTCCCCTCAATCTCACGGTTTTTGCTCCAGTTTACTTACGAGTTTAGGCTTGGGCTCGCGCCTCTATCTTGCCAAGGTTTATGAAGTGCAATTGTTTGATGTTCAAGGGCTGGCACTTGATGCGCTAGCCATAGAACCAACACAGTTTTTTTCTAAAGTTCGGTACTTGGTTGAGTTCGGCCATAGAACCGGAAAAAGCCCTTCAAGCGCTCAAATCTTCAACTCTTTGGATCATTTGAGTCCATTTTGTAGTTTCCTACTCAAATCAACTCAAATCATTTCTTAGCATAAATCACACACACACATGAATATAAGCATAAATTAAGGATTATGAACTCAAAACATGATTAAATATGGGTAAAAACATGGAAAATGGGCATAGAAATATGCCCAACATCACCACCCCACACTTAAATCATTGTTCGTCCTCAAAATCCTTAAAACCTACCATAAACTCATGTTTTACCATCACCACGTCACCTCTGATAACTCATCTCCAACCAACTAGCATAGAGCACATATAAAGTTGTTTATCATAAGCAATACAATTTCATCAATGCACACATGAAAGATTCACAATCAAGATAACATAGCCACTATAAATGACTCATCTTTTCAACACAAAGGCCAACATGATACCGTAAGATTACATAAACAAGTAGTACAAAATGCCCCTCACTTTTAGTGATGTTCCTCTCTCAAATTCATCAATGTAAAGACATGGAACACAATAAGTAAGACACACTCCTACTCATAAATGATGTAATGCACATATGTAACATACAATAGGCTTGCCCTTCATGTACTTTAAGACTACTTAATTGCTTCAAGAGATTAAGATCACCACAGTTTTTTTGGTTATCTTGTCAGCTAGGGACGAGTAGGATTGATATTCGTTTTATAGTGACTACCATCCTAAGCACTTTTAAAACATATATAACTTTTCTTGTCCACCAACTCTTTCCTTATTGTTCCCCATTCATCTACTCACCCCTTGTCTTTTCTTTTCATGCCCCATTTTCACTACTTGACTGCTAGTTTCTACTCATTAGAATAGCCCAAGGATTTTGCAATTAAATCTCTATTTTTCAATTTCTAAATAGTAGACAACACAATTTGTACGTGGGCACCCCCCTTTACTTCTCCTTTCTTTTCTTACAACAAAATTTTTCTTTTTCCTTAAAATATACCTTGGTGAGCCTGAATTTTCCAAGTCTCAAGTAGCTAAGACTACTTTGGATAAACAAATACGAGGTCTCTGAAAAAGGATTAAGCTATTGTCATGGCTGAAGAATAAGACTTTAGGCTTAAAGGGGTTGTGGGAAGAAAAGAATAGGAGGGTAAACAAATATAGAAATAACACTGACATATACAAAGAAATTCCTTGATGATCTCTCAACTCCCTACCAACTAGTTATCCTCTACATACACGAGAAGGAAAGTTCTAGATGCTACATTATATACACACAAAGAATTCAACTCACCTTTCATAGAAATAAGAATCTAATCGGTTTCTCTGACTACACATTCGAGACAATCACTGTTGAATGACAAGTTTATTCATAGTGATCCCTAAGATTATGTTTGAGTCAAATTAAAGAGATTTGTGTGTCTCTCATGGATCCTCACTCATGCAACCAAGATGACATCTCTATTTTCTAGCATAGCGGCTTAGCAGAATATCATCAAGCATACAAGCGGATGACCTCGACTTAATCTGAAAAAAATAAAATATTTTATTTTTTTTGTGAATTTCTCTTAAGATGATCGTCATCCATATTTCAAAGAGAAGCGTCATTACTCTCGATGACAATGGCTACTAAAAATGAAAACAATTTGCCCAGTTCAAAGGGTCTTCCTTAGAAAGAGCTGAGGCCATGCAACCAAATGGTTGGTGAGCTATGTCATTTCAAAAGTCTCAAACAAAAACATGATGTCATGCTCACACTTATTTGTAAATTCATGAGACATACCCTCGCACACACTTAATGTCTTGCTCTGTCCTACAACAACTAAATTTAAAGATCATATTAAGAGTGAGAAATTACTCCTTGAGGGTCCTATAGGGCCTAGTAGAAAAATAAGTTTCTTAGACTCGTACAGTCGAACAACTTTACATAGCTCAGGACCATGCTCTTTAAGCTTTGATTTCGGGTACTCGGACTTTCACTTCTCTGCCAAAAGAAAAAACAATCAAGAAAAGTGACACTATATATAAAAATAATAAAAATACATTATTAGAAGTTGGGTCGCCTCCCAATAAGCGCCTTGTTAACGGCACAACATGCACCATCAAGTTTCACCACTTTCCTTCCACTTTGACCTTATAAATTCCACCCCTAATTACTTTTCCCAATTTTCTATTACGTTCGAGAGGCGGTGGTGTAAACATGAAGGGACTAAGTAATAGATATTGCACCTTGCCCTTCTTGGCCCTTAAGTGAGGGATGTCATAATTTATCTTTGGCATATTAAATTTTAGAATATTTAAGTGTTGTTCCTCAACTACACATTTCTCCATTGGCTTGGAAGACTATTTCTAGGTTTCAGCCAAACACAATTCGAAAAGTGATTAGAATGAGGACTAATACGCCCTAACACCAAGATTGCATTAATCTTGACATTCTCACTTTTATCCACCTCCTCAACACTAACATCAACCAAATAGAATCGTCTAATGGTTGGGATTCTTCTTCTTATTCCATGCATTGGCTAGTATCCACAACATTTTGATTTTGGACCTTAGATGCCTCAACTTTTTCATTCGAAAGACACTTCAGGTTATGGATACTTGAGAAAAATTGGCTAATCTCTTGTATGAACTTCTTTTCTTCCCCTTGAGGTTCTCTTGAGCATTGGCTAAGACTTGACTTGCCAATCATTACAAGTTGTAGTCACCGGCCATCATCTCCGTGATCTTGACACTAATTCTTTTAAGAGGTCCTCCTATTCGGTGAAATTTCTCCTCATTACTTCCATATGCTCAGGGATCGGTGTTTCGATATTACTCATTGGAGCATGATGTTCCCCTACTCTTCATTCTTGTAAGCATAAAAATAATAGGAGGGGCATAATAGGCTTGAGGAAGGGGGATAAGTATTTTAGAATGGCTTCAATGACAATCCATACCACCATACACCATAAGTATGGCCGAGTGTTTCCATAAGTGAGGTCCTCCATATTTGATATGGATAGCAAAATATGAATACCCAACATTCAACTCATTTATATAACAAGATGTCATGTTAAGAAGAGTGGTATAACACTTTTAAAAAAAGAAAAAATTAAAAGATACTGTCCAAATATATGCGAATAAGTGAAATAATATCCTAACCTACAACAACCAAACAATATTCAAGTCCCCACAATGGAGGAAAAACTTGATGTCTCCCAAGCACACGCAAATGCACGTGGTCGTCAAGTAATGTAGGATTGTTAAGTCTACATATCGTACCAATAGGGATATCAATTCCCAATCATTATAAAGTTTTCCTTTAATTTCACTATTCTACAAAATAGTTAAAATGGGGATTATTTTGAGAAATTAAACTATCAAAACATTGAATATAAAACTAACTAAAATTGAGCTTGATTGTATTTCGATGATGATAAGATTCTGAACTTAATGACACTTGGTTGGTTTCAAGTTTAATGTTCAAGACATAATTACACTAGTATGATTCTTCATATGGTTGCTAGTTGAAAGTTCCTATCCCATTCCTTTCCCCTTTATACCTAGCATCGATAACTTATTTCATGAAATCTAACGCCTATATCCCTATTGTCACAGGAGAACAATGAAACGACGGTATGCCTACTTATATTTCAGCTAACGGGTTGAAAGGTATATCCCTATCCTCAATAACAACTTCTATCCTATTAACAATGGTTAAGGTCTTTGAATTCTCACTTTGTATTTATTTTTAACCCTTCAATTCCCTTTCCCAAGTTTGTCCAGAAAGCCAACGGATTACTCACAAGGTGATCAATCTCATAAATATAAATTAACATAAATAAATAAAAACCATAGTGAAAAGAATCAAAACTACATTAAATTAGTTCTGAACATTCAATCATCCACCATGGACAAAACCCTAGAATATAAGTTTGGCCACACGTAGACAAGCAGAAAAATGAATACTTAGTTATCATCATATGAAAATACAAGTAAAGAAGCGAAAAACCTTGTGTAGAACTTTCTCTTCCTTCTAGTAGTTTACAAGCCTCCATAAAAGAACTAAGAGGTGCAAGAAAGTGTTCAAAGATATGTAACAAATGACCTAAGGCATGTATTTATTGATGAGCCTTCAAATAATGCTTAACTCCTCGAAACTTTACTTCAAAATAAGCATTTTTTGCCACAAATGACCCAGGCATGCGCCCCATATCTCACGATAGAGTTAGTAAAATTTCCAACATTTTCCGTTTTTGGAGAGGCCACTGGTATGCTTACCCCTCTATCTCACCGGGTTGGTTCAAGTTTCTTCCCCAATGTTAAGGCAGGTCCATAAGCCCCTCTATACGCCAAGGTGTTTGTCAAATTTCTCTAAGTTTGGACACCTCTCGACGTGGGGTGTCACTCCTTGTGCCAATTACTATGAAGCAAAATTAGCCGAAGTTCAAGGGCTTGTGCAGCACCAATCTAATGTCTTATTTTCTATAGTTCTAGACTTGGTGCGAATTAGCGGCTCATAGCACCGAGCAGCCACTTGACTCTTTCGAATCTTCACTCCCTTTATCATTTTGAGTCCATTTTGCTTAGTTTCTATAAAATCAACTCAAATCATTTGTTATCACATAAAACACACACACGCTAAATAAGTATAAATTAAAATTATGAACAAAAACATGATTAAATATGGCTAAAAACATGGCAAATGAATAGAAATATGCCGAACATCGGTGGGCAGTTCTCCTTTGGCATATTTGATATATGATACTTAGACATACCATCGATGTGATTGTATTAGTTTTGTTTGTTGTCCTTTAGATATGAGACTATGACCCTTACCAATGTACCTTGATTATGTCAAGTTGATTTCCCTTTAGTTATGATACCTCTATGACCCGGCCATCTCGATAGTGCGGTATTGATTGGCCATACTAGGTCATTATTTGATTAGGGACTACATAGGTTATGGATATTGGTATGACTTGGATGTGTGCTTACTTAGTTGAATACATAATGTATCATATTTTTGTACAAATATCAACTACAAGTCGCGAGTTCATCACAATCTCTAATTTGGTTTTTAATATCTTGAATGTATTCATGTTTTACTTGAGTTTAATTATTACATACCAATACATTTCATTCATGTGGATGTCCTAGCCTTGGTACCCTACGTTCGTGCCACGGATATAGATAGAAGTGAGATTTCCAGGTTGAGTAGCGGTTGAAGTTCGGCGGATGTGTTGGAATGCTCCTTTCTTCTTAGACTAGGGTTTTATTTACCGCATGAGTTTGAGTTATAGTTATGGGTAGGGTGACGGCAACCATTACTTTCAGTTTACTCTTTATAGGTTTTGTGGACTTAGTATGTATAATTTATTCAATTTATCGCTATGTCGGCTTTCTATTGCATGGTTTAGCATACTTATGGCCTTGTCGGCGTTTGCAGTTATTTTATTTGTTGTGTGGAGACCTTATGGGTCTAGATTATTACTCCGAGTTAATTTTAGCAAGTGGTCTACTATCATGACCTAACGTTCACCGAATCGTAGACACGGGACAAGGGACCAGACCCCAAGTCGATCCATTGCACATGCACATACAGCTAATCTCATTAAAATAAGCGGAATGATAATCATAAAAACATGGCGGAAATGTAATTATAGCATAACATCGGGAAATGCGGACATATACATAGGTGACCACTACGTACTTGTCACAGCCTCTACTATATAAGATATAGGTTGATGGGACAACATCCCCGATTAACCCGACCAATGCGGAGCGGCCCCACTCGGAACATGAGGACTCGCAATAAGCTTAAAGCGTAGGCTGAGATGGGTAGAGTTAGGATGAGCCTAAGATGCGGAACCTATATCATAAAATGAAATAGAATAGGAAGTATGCGGTCAGCAGTGGAATTCCTTTGAGTATGCAAGTTTGGTAAAAACGGACATTTTAGAGTAAATAAAACTCATAAATAATATAAGAAAAGGACATTTTGCTTACATCAAAATCTTCGTAATAAAACATAAGGCTCAAGACTTTCAAATCAATCATAAATCATTCATTATGATAATTGGCAAAGTAAACTTTATCAATACATCGAGTTGAGCCCGATAGCAGCCATACGTAGCACGATGTAAGTCATGGAACAATGGGAGGACTCGTCATAACCAACACCATCTTGGTAGAGCCTTTCATGATGTCCCACTATCTCGCTCAAGAGGCGGAAAGCGAGCCTGGCTTTCCAAGCGAAGGTCGTGCATTAGGCATATATAACATTTGAGGGGATCATTATCAATACATCATATCATTTTAGAAACCCATGACTGACACGTGGTTATGAGACACGGCGTAGTCCTTTGAATGTCGAGGCGCTCTGCGGTGAACCACGGCTCCCTAAAATATTCATATAGGCTCATCGTAAATCAATAAAATCATGCATTAAGATTCGTTGGCTAAATTATAGCATTTATCATCATTGATCCACTTTAAAACATGCTTAGCAAAGAATCATAGGCCACTACATCGGCCAACATCATGAATCTATAAATCATGTAATTCTCTTCATAAATCATAAATCATTCTTCAACATGTGGGCATTGACCAATACTTCATCATATTAAATTCTTTCAAAATATGCTCATAAACATGGGTAACTTGAATTCATGCTTTTCCTTCATCAATAAATTCAAAATATTGCATTTTAATCGTAAATCATAACTTTCATCAACCATCATCAAATGGGCATTTTAGATTTAAAAAGCTCGAAACATGATTTAAAAGAAAATAATACTCACTTTTGTCCATCATTCATAATTCAATAATTAAAGTTCAATTAAATCATACCCATAAGAAATCACGTTTTCATGTATTTGGGTAAAACCCCATAGAACTTGAATAGGTGGCTTCATGAGTTAAATCGAAATTTGGGCATGGGTGAAGAAGAATTCAACCCATTCTAAAACCTACATGCACGAATGGATTGATTTGAGGTTCCTTGAATATCCACAAAGAAATTGATGGAGAATTTGGAGAAGACATTGAATACACCCCAATGTTCTAAGCTTTTGCATGAGAATGGGCATGCATTATGGACTTAACCCATATTATCTCACTTTCGGAAAATACACAAGCGACGTAGTTTTAGGGTCTTACAACATGGAAAAGCCGAAAATGCCCTTGGTATTTGCCCAAAAACAGGACAGGACCAGCGGCCAGGCCCCAACGCGTCGTTGCAACATACCACGACAGTGATATCGAGTCGTTGGGTCCGGTGCATCTTGACATCCTCAAATTCTTCCGCGACTGCGTCCACGGACAGTCATTGCATCAATCAGCGGGTCGTTGGATGGAAGCCATTGTCAACCCGCCGACCAAATCTAACTTTCCTTTTCACGAGCCTCACCATGACTCGTGGTGGCATCCAACAATTTTTGGCCGTTGGTGCATTAAAATCATCAAACCTCAAAGAACGACTAGAAACAACGGACCGTTGCCTCTCACAAAGAATCAATGAACGCCCATTGTTTCCTCATCATCCTATGTCCAGTCGTTCCAACGACTGCGTTGTTCACGACAATGAGTCGTTACACGGTCTGTTGTCTCCTTTGCTTCCCTACACTTACCAAACCACGACTGACTTACGGCATTTCCGTGTTTCCCAGCCACGAGTCCCCATAGATCCACCCCGTCTTGTGATGTTTTTGCTAGTTTTCTACACTTTTCAAATTCAACTCCCGGGTCTATTCTTAGGCCTCTTCGAGGTATTACAATATACTGGCCAGACATTAGATCACTCGAATGCTTAGAAAACAAGCAACAAACAAAAATATACCATTTATCATAGCCATATATTGATGGTTTATCGAAATTTTCATGGAATGACTGCCTTGGAGTAAAACCACATAGATAGACGTCTTATACTTCACGTACATTCATACACATAAATGAAACTTGCGCACATAGACTAAACATAAAAAAACTAGACGAAGTCTTAGGGCAAAAAGCGTACCTCAATTTGGGCCGAGTCGGTAAGAACAAATATGGATATCTAGACATCATATAACCGGCTTACGTGAGCTCACTCAACATGTTGATTTCTCCATAATGCTTTCTTGAAGCTACTTAACTTTTTGTTCCTTAAGCTTACATATGACAATCAAGTTTCTTTGGAATTTCATCATTAACGAAGTGTCTTTACTGTATTTGTCTCTTGGGACTACTAAAGTGGATCACCCAAGCACTTTTTCAAGACGATACATGAAACACGGGATGAGCGAAGCTAACTCACGAAGGAAAGTCCAACTCATACGCCTCCTTACCAACTCTCCTCATAACTTGGCAAGGACCAACGTATCGAGGAATGAGTTTCCCCTTTTCCCAAACGCATGACCGCTTCATGGGGGATACCTTTATAAATACCCGAGTCATCCACGTCAGAACTATAAATCCCTTCTTCTCCACATCAATCGATTTTTTACAAGTACGAGCGGTTTTCAACTAGTCACTTATCAAGCTGAACCTTCACCATCACCTCATGAACCAAATCTGGCGCTATCATAGCTTCCTCACAACCTCGAACCATCCGATGGGGGGATCTACACCTCACTTTTATGAAGTCTCGAACGGTGCCATCTGGATACTAGACGGTAATTGTTATTATAAGAATAACTCGATCAAGGGCAAATGATCAACCCAAATACCTTTAAAATCCATAGCACATGACCTCAACATATCCTTAAAGGTCCGAATGGTTCGTTACTTTGACGTCTATTTGCGGATGGAAGGTGTCTTGAAAAACAACACAACGTCCCAAGTCCTTTTAAAAAGAACATCTTGTTAGGTAAGTAGGTACCTTAGTTTTGAGATAATAGACAAGGGCACTCAATGTAGTGAACCAACTCTAGATTAGCCACAACTTGGCATAATCATGCTTTGAATGCAGCTGGTCTTGAGCGTAGGAAATGTGCCGCCTTAGTTAATCATCTACACCACCCCAAATGGAGTCATAATTATTAGGCGAATACGAGGTAGGCCGGTAACGAAATCCATATTTATTTCCTCCCTTCCAAGTGGGAATGCTAATATCTGAAGTACATTTCCGGCCTCTAATGCTCTTTCGACCTTTACTTGTTGACGGTTTGGACATTTGTCTACGAGTTCCTACTACAATATCCTTCTTCATACAATCCTACCAATAGATTTCTCGCAAGTCCCGATATATATTCGTGGATCCCAGATGGATAGAATATCTAGTACCATGTGCCTCATGCAATGTCAGAACTCTCAAATTATCAAGCGTCAGAGCACATAGTAGACCTTGGTAGTAGCACATCATCTCCCCCTAGGGAGAAAACCTACCTGCTTGCTTCCTTGACTTCATCAAAGTGGGATCCCTAATCTTGCTTGGAGTTTGACATCAACCACTAAGGATGATTCGGCCCGTGCACTGTCTTTGTCGCCATCGGTTGATCGTCCAATCTAACTCCCGAGTCTTGCAAGTCGGTGGACATCCACCAACCTCAGTCTTTCCCTCACCCACGTGGGACACACTCTCCATATAGAGCCTACTAAGTGCATGTTTGCAACCACATTGTCTTGCCCGGGTGGTAAGGACACTCATTTCATCTTCCTTCGCAAAGTAACTCCAACCACCTCCTTTGCCAAAGATTTATATCTTTACGGGCACATATTGGAGGTTCTTGTGATCAGTAAATACATCCACATGGACCCCATACAAGTAATGTCACCATATATTCAATGAAAACACCACATGACTAACTTCGATATCATGGGTGGGTAATTCTTTTCATGAACTTTCGGTTTTCTTGAGGCATATGCTATTACCTTCGTATTTGCATCAACATACATTCGATATATAACAATATACAACAAAGCCGTCATTACCCTCGGGCAAAGTCAACATTAGTCTTTGAAGTGAGTTGGGTCTTCAACTCTTGGAAGATTTTCTCACAAGCTTCGACCATTGGAATATGACCTATTTCTAAATCAGCAGTCAAAGGTCTTGCATGATAGATGGCAAACCCTCAACAAACCTCGTTAGTATCTAGGTAGACCAAAGTAACTTTGAATTTACGAAACATTCATAGTCCATGCCCAATTCTTCTTGCCTTAATTTTTTAGGAATCTACCCTTATGCCTTAGCTTGATACCCGTGACCCAGAAGTGCTAGCGAGTCTAGATAAAATTCGTACTTACTAAACTTTGCATATGGCGAAGCGATCCTTGAGGGTTTGAAGTGCCACCCTCGAGGTGAGCGGCATGCTCATCCTCGCTCAAGTGAGAGTATATCAAAGATGTCGTCAATGAACACAATCACGAATATGTCCAAATGTGCCTTGAACATCCGATTCATTAGATCCATAAAATGCGCTTAGGGGCATTGGTTAGTCAGAGACATAACAACAAATTCGTAGTGATCATGCAGGGTCTTGAAAGCGGTCTTCGAGATGTCACTCTCCTGGTCCCGAGTTGGTGATGCTCGAACTGAGGTCTGAATCTTGGAAGCACTTGGCACCTTGAAGGTTGTAAAACAAATCATCGATCTTGGGTAAGGGTACCTTTTCTTGATGTTAACCTTGTTCAAGTGTCGATGTAGTAATGCACGTACGAAGGGAGCGGAGTCATTCTTTCGAATGAATAAGGCGGTGCACCCATGGAGTCGGCTCGGTCTAATGAAACCCTTATCCAAAAGGTCCTTTAACTAATCGACAATTGGCTGTAGTTTGGTTGGGTTCATCATGTAGGGAGGAATAGAGATAGGTTGCGTATCGAGTAATAGATCGATACCAAAATCAATTTCCCTCTCGGAGGAACAACACTTAGGCAAATCACCGGGAAACACCTCCATATATTCGCACACCATGAACTAATTGAATAGTCGAGGTCTCGGACTCTACATCCCTTAACCCTAACTAGGTGG
Source organism: Datura stramonium (assembly GCA_018107945.1). Classification (NCBI taxonomy): domain Eukaryota; kingdom Viridiplantae; phylum Streptophyta; class Magnoliopsida; order Solanales; family Solanaceae; genus Datura; species Datura stramonium. Next base: position 14,059 of record JACEIK010010657.1, read on the forward strand.
TACATGCAACCTTTAGAGATCATCTTCTTGGCCTTAAGATAGGTAATGGCAGGCTGTTTGAGTATCGCCAGGAACTACCTTTGCATCTGGCTGACTCTTTCGGAAAACGGAATTCCACTATGCGAGGTCTATCATTAATTCAAAAGATAATATGCCGAGCAGCCAAACATTCAGAATAGCCGGCGTCCAAAGTCAGTCATGGCTAACTCACAAGGTACGCGGATGTAACCTTATGCAACACAGAGATCGGGCATTCTCCATATACTCATCTGGCTATGACCGAATCACCAATAGGGGTTGAAAGCGAAACGGTTCGACAAGCTCTCGGGACTAACTACAGGCTACTAGCAATGTAAGTGCAAAAGACAATATAGCTCAAGATCTAGCAAGGCATAAACATGATATGAGGACACCATTAACATACGTAACCCCGTCTAAGCGAAGTCTCCTGCTCCTGGCACTAGGCGATGGCATAGAACAGATTTCGCGACATCCCGCCACCCCACTAGTGGATTCTCTGCCCAGGCGGAATGAGCAGGTACATTTGACTCTTTGTCCTTGTGGTTTGTGCACATTTTTTATCATCACCCTATCTAGCATATAGGCATGCCACAGTCATCTTCTAGGATCTACAACACCCATGCAAACATTTGGGCGAGCAAGCACTCCCCGACATGACTCTTTCCGCCCTTGGGTAAAGGCTGGAAAGGTATACTCTAACTTGATGCCCCTCTGATCCCTCGACCCTAAAGCCCTGCTCTTATGATCACCCACCCCCAGGCTAAGATGGAACACTAGGCGATGACAATGCTGGGGCTAGTGGTCTATGCGAAGACATGGGCTGGTGCCATAGTCGGACCTCTGTGTGAAAACCAGTGTCAAAGTCGAGCCTCTTTGCCTCCCTCTCCCTCGCGATCACCTCCATCGCTATACGTACAACAGCATGCGAGGGAAAGTCACTCTCTGGTGGAGCATAGCGAGTCCTAAAATCCTTGTCCAAATAACCTGACCACACCATGAGCAGATGAAACCACCCATACAATCCATCACTAACTATGCAGGGTGTGCTTTGACAAATGAGTGAACTCAGCGGGCATCACTCCAACAACGTCATTTTCCCTCTGCCCGGATGCAGCTCAACCTTTCCAACTCCACTCATATCAGGGGAAGAACTGTCGAGAAGAACTCATCCCAGTGTGGGAGCTCAGCTCCCATTGCCCCTCTTGTCCTTAGTTTGCTTGTACCCAGATATGAGAGACCTCTTTTGGGCGATGAGGCCAACTCCACACACTCCCCATTTTTCACCCCCACGTAGCCTAAGTGACCTTCTAGATCCCTTGATGAACTCGTGTGAGATCCTCGTCCACCTTTGATCATATTATCGGGAGGTTCATCCTCCAAGAATCTCTAATCCTAGCATCCTTGCATTTCAATTACGCTGGACACCGCGCCTTGACCTGTTGGTTGACCTAAGCGGTCAGGCCTACGCCCGACATCTGAATAGCGCGAAACTCGGCATGCGCGGTGGCTGCAGTGCTTGGGGCTCTGAATAGGTTGGGCTTGCTGATGCCCATGGTCTGCCATCTACATGGCCTTCATCATTTCCATTCCTCCTTCCTTTAATTCTTCTAGGATCCATAGTGCATAATGCGAATGCAGCAGACAGAAGGATGGAAAAGACTTTTCATCGCATGACATAGAACATGAAGGGCATTTGCTAAACGTCTAAGTAGCCTCTTCGTCATAGGTGTGGCGCGCTTCACACCCATGAAAAGGCTCTACTTAAGACGACTTTCAGACACCCTAGGAAACTCAAACCTATTGCTTTCTGATACCAAGTTAAGTTTGTCCACGACTAGGAACACAATAGGATCGTGAACATGGAATGAGGACACAGAGACCACAGGTCAACCCATGACACTGCATACAACTAATCTCATTCAAATAAGCAGAATGATAATCATAAAAATATATGGAAAACGTAGTTATAGCATAACATCGGGAAATCTTTGGACATATACATAGCTTAGAACTACATACGTATCTGAAAGCCTCTAATACAAATGACGGGTTGATGGGACGACATCCCCAGTAGCTTGGAGCTAATACTAAAACATAAATAACATGGGGAGTCTATCTGTGACCTCGGAACATGAGGACTCACCAATAAGTGAAAGTGGCGATGGACTAGGGAGTAGGGCCGAACTCCTTAGATTCGGACCTTGTATCATCGGCGATACAACATAGAAGTATGCATTGATACGTGGAATGTGCTATTATGAAAAGATGGTAAAATGGACATTTTTAGAGTAAATAAAACTCATAAATAATATAAGACAAGGACATCATGCTTACATCATTATCTTCGTATTAAGCAGCTAAGATTTCGAGACTTGAATCATTCATAATCATTCATTTTTATAACTTCAAGTAAACTTTATTAAAACAAAATTTGAGACAATAACATAAACGCCACTTGATGCATAAAACATGTGAAATAAGGGGAGGACTCGTCATGTAGAATACCATAGTGGTAGAGCCTTTCATGATGCCCCACTATCTTGCTCAAGTGGCGAGGCAGGCTACACGGCTTGCAGGCGGGTCTTCCATTAGAGCGTGATATCACATTTGAGGATCCATTATCAATACATCATATCATTTGGAAATCCACGGTGGCACGTTGTTATGAGACACTAGCGTAGTCTTTTGAACGCCGGGCTGCCGGTGCTAGACCGACTCCTAAAAACATGCATATAGGCTCATGCGTAAATCAATAACATCACGAATTAAGATTCATTGGCTAAAAAATAACATTTATCATCATTTATCCCTTTAAAACATGCTTCATCAAATAATCATAGTCCCTTTTCATCATTCTTTTATCATGAATCGATAAGTCATGTAATTGTTACCATAAATCATAAATCATTCTTAAACATGTGGGAATTGCCCAATACATCATCATATTAAAATCTTTCAAAATATGCTCATAAACATGGGTAATTTGAGTTCATGCTTTTCCTTCGTCAATAAATTCAAAATATTTCATATTCATTGTAAATCATCTTTCATAAACCTTCATCAAATGGACATTTTAGATTTAAAAGGTGAAACATGATTTAAAGAAAATAATATAAAACCTTTCCATCATTCATAATTCAATAATTAAAGTTCAATTAAATCATACCCATAAAGAGAAATTACATTTGCATGCATTTGGGTAAAATCCATAGAACGATTGAATGGGAGGTTGTGATTTAAATCGAAATTTGGGCATGGTTAAGGATGAATTCCACCCATTCACAAAACCCTACGCCTTGGAATGGATTAATTTCGAAGTTCCTCAAATACCCACAAAGAAATTGATGACAATTTGGGGAAGAAGACCGTGAATCTCCCAAAAATCTTTCTAAGCTTTTGCATGAGAATGGGCATGCATTAGGGACTTAACCCATCTTATATCACTTAGAAAAATATACAAAACAAAGTAGTTTAGGGTCTTAAAACATGGAAAAGTCGAAAATTCCCTTTAAATTATTTTCCTAAAAGCTGCCTTTGAATGGACCAACGACTAACCCAATAGGTCGTTGCAACATACTCACAACAGTGGTATTGAATCGTTAGATTCATTTAAGTCATGACATCCTCAGTTAACAACGGCTCGTCGAGGAAAGATGTTGCTTCAATCGGCTGGGTCGTTGGATCGAGCCATTGTCAGCCCCTTGACCAAATTTGAATTTCCTTTCCCACGAGCCTCACCCCCCTCTTGGTGGCATCCAATTGATGCGTGGTCTCCATCCATTCTGAATGCAGAGGAAATGTTCAACCCTCAAACGAGTAATAGAAGCGAAATTTGTTTCCTTTCACAAAGAATGGCGAAATGCCACAGTTGTTTCCCTTAACAACAACTGCCACTCATTTTTTCCTTACAATGATGGATTACACCGTCCGTTGTATCGAGTTCTTCCCTTTGCACTTCCCAAGCCCTGACGGCTAACGATGACTCGTGGTATCGACCACGAGTCGTTGGGTTGCCCCTTCAGTGATGTTTTTGCTAGTTTTCTACACTTTCCAATTTTAACTCCCGGAGTCTATTCGAGTTCTCTCTTGGAGTATTACATCTGCATGGGCGTGAGTTATAGTTATAGACCAAGTATAGTGGCTCTCTGTTAGTCGGAGTATCGGGAGCGGTTGCACACTCCACCCATTTTTGGGATGACAAACTTTATATTAGAGCGAAATTATATCTTAAGGAGTCAAGAATCCATGTCTAAGAGTCTTTCTTATGGGTATGTTGTGCACCATACTTATAATTAGGAGGCTACAACGTATTTAGGAGTTGTTTTATTTTGTTCATTAGTAAATTGTGTTATAGAGCAAACATGTATGAAACGATTCTTGAAATCTAGGAGGCTACAACGTATTTAGGAGTTGTTTTATTTTGTTCATTAGTAAATTGTGTTATAGAGCAAACATGTAAGTGATTCTTGAAATCTAAATCGTGCCTATATTTTAGAATACACCTTCAATAAGAAAGTTGCCTATGAGATTTTTCAACATTGATATTTTAAAGGGTTGAAATCGTATTCTTGTCTATCAGATAAGTAGATTAGAGGGTTGAATAGAGTTTCCACTCCCCGTACCACAGATCTATCAAGTTTTTGTCGTAGCCATTGTGAAAAAGGATTCATCCCCTCCCATTGTATTAGTTCTAGTAGAGCCAGGGGGAGATAGAGTTCTTGATCCTCCAGCATTTGTTGTACCTTCTAGTGTACTAGAGGGGGGAGATTTTGAGAAAGCATTTCGGATGTTAACTAGAATGTTGGCGATTCAAAATCAGCAATTGGAGTCGATAATAGGATCCAGGGGAAGCACTCCTAAGAGTTCTAGGGAAAGTGAGCTTTTGAGCTTATGTCCTCAAGCCTTTAGTAGATCAGAGTCAGACGAGGATCTACAGGTTTTCATTGATTAGATATACGGAATACTTCATATTATGTGGGCTACGGGAATAGAGATAGTGGAGTTGGAATCATTAAGCCTACAAAATGTGGTTATCCTACAGTTTGATGATTGGGAGAGATCCAGGGGAGCTAATGCATCTCCACTTGAATGGGAGGAATTCTCAAAGTCTTTCATGGACTAGTACATGCCACAGGAACTTCATCAGATTCGAGCTAACCAATTTTCTCACCTAGAACAGGGGAACATGAGTGTTCATGAATATAGCCTCAAGTTTAATTCTTTAGCACGATATGTTCTAGACATAGTGTGAAACAAGAGTGATAAAGTCATCAATTTTTATCAGGTTTAGGACCCCATCTGGTCCGAGAATGTTTGGAGGTGACTACCCATAAATATATTACTATTTCTCAAATGGAATATTTGATTCAACATCTCCCAAGTACCGATATTCAATTTCTACTTTTTTCCTAGATAAGAATTTAGTTTTTAGCCCTTAGTTTCAGGATGGCAGAACAGGACATGGTAAAGGCAAGGGTAAGAGAGTAGATTCAGGTTTGATACATTCTTCACACTGATCCTCAATCTTAAGTGGTGAATGTAAAGGTGGCATTAGAGTTAATCATCACTCCCGTTGCAGTGTATAAATTTGCTTACGGTTAAAAAAATTCACCGATTATGTGGTGTCAAGGCATGCCTATCTCATGTTAGATAAATATATTGAGTTGAGAAAATGAGTTTTTTATGAATATGTGGAATATACATTTACAAAAGAAGGCAAGGAAATGTTAAAGGTATTATAGCCAAGCTATGTCTACCAAGTATAACCCTCACTCGAGGCTGAATGATTTTAAGGGAGGGAGGATGTTGTACCCAAAAAATTTTGTATGATTATTTGATGTATGAATGTCGTGTTAAGAGAAGTATGGACTGTATATTGATAGTGGGTGGGGAGGGAAACATGTATGAAGGGAAAAGCGAAGAGTATACGGAGTTCATAATTAAGGGTCAATTTTAAATGATCACATCTTCTAATCTACAATGATTAATAATTCCTATAATCTATAAAATTAAATATATTTTACTCTAGTTTTCATAACATCAAACCTCTAATCAATCGGAGTTCGTAGTAAAATTTTATTAGCATTTTATCGAGGCCCCGTTATGTAGTGACGTAAGCACCGCCTCCACCACCCTACCCCTATTTATTCAAGTTTTTTGATTCCCAAATCATATCATTCCTATCCAAATTAGAGTTGCCAGCAGAGGGATCACATTCTCTGTATTTTCCATCCAACAAACAAGATAAATCAAGGCAAATCATAAACCAAAATTCAAGTCAAGTGAAAAAGATTATTGCAAAGTTGAACAGAGGAATTGGTGAGTCTTGTTGCTGTGTTTTAGTAGCATGTTTATGAAATAAATGTTTTGTTTTTGGAGAATTATTAAGAGGTATATATACTTCCGTTTGGTAATGGTTGGATGCAAGAAAGGCAATAAGGATTCTACCCTTTATACTTACCAAAAATCTTAGCTAAAAGCTGCTGGAAAATTGGAAGCTAGACTAGGTTTCTTCTTAATGTGTGTTTGGTTGAAGTTTCTGCCATGCTTTGGGCAGTGAAGCTTCAGTGTTTGCAACCATATAAAGATTCATAGATACTCCATCTTAGTGTTAGTGTAAGACAAGAAAAGGGTAACCATTTCTAGCCATTAAACTTGCAGGAATTTCCTTGGCTAAACCTAGAAGTTGAAGTTGGTTTTGTGGCTCATATTTGACGTGTTTTTGGGTGAAGTTTCTGCCCGTTTTGGAGGTTGATGCAGCTGTTTATTTCTGGGAATATACTACTTTTATGGTGAGAGTGATCATAATAAAATCTAGGTAAGTTCATCCTTTCAGTTTTCCCATTAAAGGTTGTGGAAGCAAGTTAAAACAAAGTATTGGAATATTATTTTGTGTTGTTGTTATGGTCACTATTGGGATGATGCTTTGGATATGAATATATATTCAAGTAAATGAATAAAACTAAACGTGGTTGTTGGAGGGAAGAAGTGACTAAGAAAAAATCGCCGGAACAAGGTATGTAAGACGCTCTTATTCTCTTGATTTAAAAAACATGAATTCATGTAGAGAATGAATCTGGCATTCTCCTATACTTAAGCTTATGTAGTAGCATATTATGGTTTTAACTAAGTGTTAGAATTACATGGTATTAAATTATGTATTTCTAAAGAGTTGGAACACATAAATGTAAAGTGAGAAAGGCAATTGCATTCGATTATGTTCATAGTTGTAAATTGAGTCTGAAATTCCCTCAGCATGGGCACTCTAAGCTGTTTCTTCGCATTATGTTATGTATGTGTGGCATAAAAGGTTTTTTACATTTTTGTTTCTAAGGAAATTGATAAACATGGCAAGACGACGATGCGCAGACGAATCTAACATTCTAAATCGATTTTAAGTCAATAAGGACTAACGAGGGTAACGAAATGGAATTGCCTTATGATAGTTGCCTACCCTCTTATATACATTGTTAAAGGTACCTGGGGCCATGAAAAGTCCCCCGATCCCTCTCCCTTAAGCTAAGAGACTATTAACGCGTTTCTTAAAAAACGGATATGTGAACTTGGAAAATAGAACTCGAATGTTTAAACTATGGATATTTCTATGTATCTATCTGTATGTATAGGTTATCCACAGT
>JACEIK010010663.1:7412-19430 GCA_018107945.1 Datura stramonium
AACTGAGAATCAAATTACTGATATTTTCACTAAGGCTCTGGGTAGAAAGCAGTTTGAAAAAATTAGGGTGGAGCTTGGGTTAATCAAGGTTAACTCAACATTTGGGTCATAAATTATCTTTTTTGGTTTTAACAAAAAATTTGAGAATTTTCTCGATTATGGATGGATGACGACCGTCTTGAGGGATATTTTCATCAATCTTTGTCTTGAATTTCGTTCATCACCTCTGATCTTCTCTTTGATATTAATCTCTTAGTGCCTCTTATAGGATTTGATTGGATAACAACATGACCTTGCAGGGAACACAGTTAGGTATGGCTCCAAAGCTAACCACTTATTACTACTACTATTCGTGATATCACTCTCCACGTCACATCAATGTGTGAGATAATACGTCATATCACACCAACTTATTTAATTTTTTCTGTATTCCCTTCCCCTATTTCCATTCAAACTCTTCACTATCTCTGTCTCCTAGTCTTCCTTGATCTCTTCTCTTTTTCTTCTTCTTTATCCTCCATTGACATACCCTTCAATTTTTGTGTTCTCTCCTTAATTTCTATCATGGATTCTGAGTCTTTGCCTAACACCTCCCCTCCCATTGATCCCAAACCCAGTAGACCCCATCTAACGGAGAGGTGTTCGGCTCTCCAAATGCCTCCATGGTCACTGCTCCGACCTCGCCCTCTCCTCAAAGCCCTTCGGTTGATAGTCCTAGGTTGGCGTCTTCTCCCCAGATGGACTTGGAAATCCTTCTGGTGTTCGGCTCTCCAAATGCCTCCATGGTCACTGCTCCGACCTCGCCCTCTCCTCAAAGCCCTTCGGTTGATAGTCCTAGGTTGGCGTCTTCTCCCCAGGTGGACTTGGAAATCCTTCTTGCTAATATAAGGGGTAGATACACTAGTCCTCTATCTCCTCCTCCTTCTTCATGCCCTAGTAGGTCTAAGGTTTGAAGAAGATCTCTCTGAGAAACCTCATTCTCTCCGTTTGATACTGATAATTTTGATGATCTGGTCCCCCTTACAACTGTCAGGAAGGGTGCTAAAATATGCACCTTGCTATCTGCATAAACCTCTTCTCTAGCAATGAAGAAGTCATGCAGTACTAGGCCGACATCTAGTACCCGAGTTCGCTGTCAAACTCATGGAGTTTCTCATCCTCCGATGCTGTCAACCTCTGCCCTTGTGACCAAGTTCAAAGTCAAAGAATTCGGTGAAAGGAAGATTCATAAAGGTAAAATGGTTTTTCCCTCTGATAACTTGCATATAGTGGCACTTTGGTCCAAGATTCAGGCTTGGGGATCGTCTGGTTTGTTTACTAATAAGGAGATAGTGTGTGCTCACTCTGAAATTGTTATGTTCTTTCATCATTTTTCCTTCTCTTTAGGGTGTATCACAATTCAAATTGGGGATACTCTAGTAGTGATTGATTCTCATACTTTGGGTTCTGTGTTAGGTATTCCTTGTGAAGGATTCTCCTCGTGTCAACAAAATTATGGCCAGACCTTCCTCCTCCCCTAAAATCATTGGAAATAGTTAGAAAGTTTTCTAGAAACCCTTCTAGGCTGTCACATTCGAAGTTCTACAAGCACTCCATGTCTGACTATCACAAGTTTTTATTCTTCTCCTTGGTTATCAAGAATTTAGTTCCGCACCAAGAGCGTCATGACGCTGCATCTTATCTTAATTTAACACTCATGGAGAATTTAGATAGGGAGATACAAATTAACTTGTCTGGGTTGATGATTTCATACTTGATTAAGGTGGCGATTGATGTTAAGCAAAATCATGCTCTTCCGTATGGGTTTCTCTTGACGAAATTATTTGTGAAACTCTGTGTTAAGCTTACTACCCTTTAGTGTTACTCTATTTATGATGCTTTGGACTATTTTGAGACTTGTGGATCTCGTCAAGAAGGAGATTTGGAAGACCATGATGTTGATTTTACTACTACTAAGTCACACTTGTCTATTGCTAATGATAAGTTGATGCTAGAGAATGCCCAGCTTTACCAAGAGAATGCTGACATAAGGGCTCAACTGATTCACAATAAGGAGATGGCCTCTACTCATCATGTTAAAATTTTGACTCTGATTAAGGCTCTGTCTCCATTGTCTGTGTTCTCTCCAATTGTTGCTACTTCCTCCTCACCCTCTTCCCCTGCATCTTAATATATCTAGTCTATGTCAAGAACAATTTAGTTTTATTTTGGTTAATTTTTAGGCTAGTTGACTGTTATCACTTTTTGGTCATGTTGTTTTTGATTTTGGCACATGTGCCCATAGTGTTAATATCATTGGGTGATTGGTGTATTACTTCTGGAAGTCTTCACTAGTTTTTAAATTTTGTTTCTTGTTTGTTTCTTTTTTACTGATGCCAAACAGGGGAATAATGCTTGTGTCATGACCGAGTCTATACCCTAGACTCAGCACAGTAGTTGTTACACCTTGTAAGCCCCTATCGGTCAGCCGATGTGTTCGTATGTATGTTGAGATTTTTAGAGTGCAACGTATACAGAAAAAAGCTTGGCGAATGAACAGACAAGTATGTAGTCAGGCGAGCAGGAGGTCGGGGACGGATGCCCGGCGCATCGCACTCGATTCTTGGCGCTACGGGAGGCATGTCGTGCCACCTAGCCCACTGCCTCAATAATATATATAAGGACTCCTTGACTTGATTTGGCCATTTGTAACATACTTCCCTAGGCTGAAAAGAGAGAGTAACGTAGGTTTCCTCCATTTTTCATCAAATTACACCATCAAACTACATCCAAATGCAAATGAACATTGGATAACAAGTTCTAGGCCCACAGAAGCATCTCTACAGAGTTATTTCTTGAAAATTACCTTGGTATACCAGAAACCCGCCGAGTAAAGGTTTCTGGAATTACTCCAAATTGAATCCTAAATGGCCACCGGCAATAGCTAAGAATTTATCCATTCTAATCTCTCGAGGAGTTGTGGGGTTTTGGCCGAGTTAAATAAAGTTGAATTATAATAATTTTTATTATTGAAAGATATCGTTGTTTTCAAAATTTAGTATTGAAAATAGCCCTATTCTCTTAGTGTAAGGGATAAAATTTAATGGAATTGCCGACCATACGGTGGAAACTAATCGGATAAATGAGAATCAAGATTCGAGATATGTAAGGCTTATCCCTTCGGAAAGTTATTCTCGTCGTGTAATGATATGACCTATGTTCCTGAACAGAGATAATGAATATATATATATGTTGTAACTAGCTGCTGCTAGTAGATTATGATTATATATATGTTGTGATTAGCCGTTGTCAGTAGATTATAATTATCTACGTTGTGGTTAGCTGCTAGAAGACATATTGAGAATATACTGCAGTATCCCTCATTGAAAAAGGGTATGTTCAGTGTGACTAACACCAGAGCGTCATAGAGATTTCCCCAGTTTATTTATTTACTATTTAGAAGTATCCTAAAGCTTTTTTGTTATGCCAAGACCTTAGAAGTTTAGGTTTAGTTGTTGGGCCTTTCTCGGTGAGTTGAGCAGTTTAGGGTGCATCGAGGCGTTATAACTCTATGATTGACGTATGTATAGACAATAAAGCTCGCCTAGAGGGTGTGGCATGCCTTGACGCCTACAGGACCAGAATTTTGATAGAATGTTCTTACCCTAGAGTCAGCGGCACCCGAGGTTACCTAGTGAAATGAATGATAACTTGCCATCTGGATAGTGACTACCAGTGTCTATTCGTCCCTGCCGACTTAGTGCTTGCCATACAGGTCGTCAGGAAGTTACCCCAGATGTATAAGTCAGATAGACCCGTGGGTACCCTAAGGAGGGGATTTATCAGTAGTTGAATGTGGAGCCAACAGCCCAGCCTGCTCTTTAAGATACTTACGTACAGGTTGTCGTGAGTGACTAAGTCCAGGTAGACTTATTTGCAAGGTAAAGAATCATCCAGCAAAGACATATAAAATCTGAATAGACCAAGTTGAGGTCTAAGGAACTAGAACCATCTTAGTACATTATTACTTTCAGGCTAAGAATTATAGTAAGTTGTTATGGAAGGTTACGGGCTGACTACTTAGGAGCATGTCCAATCAGTAGTAGCCCAACAGTTATCCTAAGAAAATGAACTAAGTGGTTTGTCGTCAACGGCCTTACAATTCACTTACGAGTTATCTTTGTACTAGCATCACATTCAGAGTATCGTTTAGGCTACTACAGATGGTTCCGTATCCGGTCTAAACCATTAGAGATTATGATCACTGTCAGGATCCTCTAATCAGATGTAGGCATACGGGGTGTGCCCATTGGCAGTTATACAGACTGTCCTAGGAGCGAGTAGTAGTCGCATTAGGCCTTAAGAGCCAGATATGCCTTTGAGAGGCTAGATTGAGACCAAAGTGCAGTATATTGGTTGGGATTAAATCCACCTAGGATAGCCTTCCATTGATTAACTTCAGGGTTACTATCAGTGTCATCGCCTATGGGGCTATTGATCGCACAAAGGAGCTAAATGTTATCACTTACAGGGCTATTGATCACTCCAAGGAGCTATATGATGTCCGAGGGGACCATACTCAAGCCTAGGTCATAGTTACGTCCATAAACGTATGGACCTCTCTTTATGTCGTACTAACATCACTGAACCTCTTTCGAGCCTTGTATGCCTAAGGTGAAGTTACAGGAGCCCACCGGGATCAGACGCAGTTACAGTGAGTCCAACGGGCTTAGATACAGACCCAGAAGCTAGGTAGGTTGGCTATAGTACTAGTAGAATCATAAGATCATGTATAGGGGTATTTAGATTAGATTGGGCTTGCCAGGGTTTATGGGGGACCCGGTAGGTTATTTCTGTGTTGCTTGTACCTTTCAGGCTTATGGGGACCAGGTTAGGTTCTTGTGTGTATACTTGCCTACTAGTTATAGCTTATGAATTAATAGTCGTATAACTTTAGCTCATATACATGTAGTGGTTTATTAGCTGCAAGTTATGGATAAGGATATTTATAGGTTAACTTATGCCCCTTCTGGTTATTCGCTTTTAGTTCTTTATCAGCGTTGATTTAGCTTTTCATTATTGCCTTGCATATTCGGTACATATTGTACTAACACCCAACTATGGGGCACTGCATACTTTCCTGCAGGTTTAGACAAATAAAGTGTAGGGTCTCCTAGTAGTTATTCAGAATCAGCAAATTGGCCAGCTCCTTTCATTCAGAGTTGCTAGGTTATAAAGGTTATCTGTCTTTTATTGGTATAGTATTTGGATACGCCGGGGCCCTGTCCCAACCAATATTTTCACTCCTAGAGGCTTGTAAACAAAATCTTCAGTTAGTTTGTTGTTATTGGCCATGTGGGGCCTATGTATGTCTATTCTACATGTTGGTGTGTGGGGCTTAGTTTGACTAATTAGTTAGCAGCCTTGTCAGCTATAGTACGAATATGACTACCTATTTTTATTTCATTATAACTAGACAGTATAGTGGTCTTGTCGGCCCACATAGGATCCCTTTATTACTTTGTTGTTGGTTAATTGTTTTCTTTTTACAGGTGGCTATGTGGCTTTGTTGGCCCGAGAATATATTTACAGCCGATATAAAGCTCATTATTTCCTTGAAATTGAGTTGAAGGCATGCACCAGAAGTGTATAAGCCCAGTCAGGTCAGTTCAAATTTCAGTATGGCACTAGGTGCTAGTCATGCCTCCCAAGGTGGGGCGTGACAAACTTGGTATTAGAGCAAGTCCTATCCCAGGGAGTCTGCAAGCCATGTCTTGTAGAGTCTTGTTTATAAATCTGTTGTGCACCATATTTTATAAGCAGGAGGCTACGAGGCATGATAGTATGGTTACCCCTCCTTCTTCTCAGATCGTGCTATAGAGTTGGATTGTATAAGGTTGAGTCCCTAAGCCTTCATTGTTATGTTTGTCTAGAATAATGTTTGACATAGGACAGACTCCAACCAGCCGCAAGTCTACAACAGAAGGAGAGGTACCAATGAGGTGCCACAGTTGGGGGACAGCCAGCCTCAGGGCGAAAGCAGACGTCTTTTAATCTCTCCATTATTTTCCTGGGGCACCAGGAACCTCATAAGGTAATGGATATGCCAGCACTGTCCCCAGTTCATTCTACTGCCCTGGAATAGGAGGTCAGGAGTATAGTATATATATGATTTGTCTCACTTAGTAGGCATCTGGAATTACGCAGGGACAACAGTTAATGTAGGATTACCTGAAATATGCGAAGGATTATGCGAGGTTTGTACCTCCAGCCTTTATAGTTTGTTGAATTTCGCGCCTTAGCCCTATTATAGAATGATAGGGTCTTTTCCCACCTCCCAGCTTGTTCTTTCAGTACAACAGAAAGTGTAACTATCAATATCATGTTTCCTAGAGTAGATAGTAAAGGAGGGCTAGAACTGTTGATTCCGAGAAAGACTAGAAAGTGATTGACACCCCTGGTGTTTACAAAGTTATCTAGACCCTCACGGTAGTAAATCAGAGGGCAGATAAGATTTCCGGTGGCATTCAAGTAAGTTTTAGAATCCATAAACGATAAACCCTCGAAAATAGTAAAGCTCAGGTAAAAAATAGACTGATTCTATTGTAGTGTGTTAATGATGGTAGTGTATACCTGCAGAATAAGGGTTAGGGCCCTAGTTTGTTATGCTGAAGGACGGAGAGATTATAGGAATGAAATTGACCCGGTTGCGGGTCAGAATTATATAGGTTGGTAGACTTGGTCAGGAATATCTTTGTCAGTACGATGTAGGGGGTACGAACCCCAGATCTCACCCTATAGAAGTAAGGGGAAGGCACGAGTATCTAACTCTGGAGGAAAACAGAATCACCTCCAGGCTGTAGTAGGTTGACAGAGTTTGGAATCGTCGCTGAATGTTGACGAATGAGCATCAGGCTAACATTTATAGGGTAATAAGATTGTGACCTAGAATGTTGCAGTACCACCTTTAGTTATGGAGGTAAAGGAGTGACGGTACGGAGACCCTAGCCTAGTGCAGCCCAGAGACAAGGCCCAGTAGGTAGTCGACGTCCTGTGAGATAGTCGTCGTCCTGTGAGATAGTAGGGGATAGAGTCTTTAGACCCAGAGGTCGACTCTGCATCCTAAATGTGGTCAAGCTTCGTCGATAGACTGTAGAAAGGTACACCATGTTCGTTATTCCCTCGGCCTGGGTTAGACGAAAATGTATCAGGACATGAAGGAGATCTATTGATGGTATTAGGAAGAAGAAAGAAACTATCAAGTTTGTAGCACAAAACTCCAATGGCCAGCAGGGAAAGGCAAGACCTTGAAAACCGGGCAGGCTAATTCAGGAAATAGCCATACCTATGTGAAAATGGAAAGTAGATAATATGAATATGACCAAAGGGTTACCTCATACCAGGAGTAATCATGACCCCGTTTGGGACATTGTTGAAAGGCTAAGGAGATAAACACATCTCCTGCTGGTCAGAATTATGTTTCAGCTAAAGATTCCGCTATATTAAATACTAAAGAACTATTCCAGCTATGTGAGGTCTTAGTGTCTGTTAACTTCTGACAAAAGGGGCACAACTCATAGCTAGGTTTTATAAAGGCTTTCACAAAAAGATTGGGATGCATGTTAGTTTGAGTATGACTTCTTCTCCCCAAATAAATAGCCAATTGGAGCACACAAATCAGATCTGGAGATCTGTTATGGGTGGAAATATGGGCTCCCTAAATGATTACTTGAAGCAGATAAATTAGGGATAGTTGAACTGGGCATACTACATCAGTCAGACGAAAGAAGTTAAGCTTATCAGGAAAGATGTACCGGCAATCCAGGGTTATCAGAAGTCCTAACCTAACATATGGCGTAGCGAGTTAATGATTAAAGCAGTGACTAGGTATTCCTAAAAACTTTGAGAATGAAGGGAGTTATGAGATCTGATAAGAAGGGCAAGCCCAACCCCAGATTCATTAAGCTTTACTGGATCCTCCAGAAGATCGGCCAAGTAACCTATGAGATAGAGTTAACTTTGAGGCTAGGATCTATTCATCAAAAATACGCAAGCACGTAGAAGATCTTGTCTCAGATTAATCCAATTAGGGACACTCAAGATACAGAAGCACTATTCTATAGAGAGACTCCAATAGGTATAGGAGTCATCCTGATAACCAAAGTTGTAGCTTATTAGAATATCATGGGGGAACAGAAATATAGAAGAAGAGAATTGAAAAAATTATGAATACTGTGAAGTCTTGATAGTTCTAGTTGTTCTACGCACTACAACGATGGTATACAGACTTAGACAATTTAAGTTAAGGCAAGATAGTTTCAGATGTTATACATTTGGCTTTGTTGCTATTATTATCAGTTGTTTACATATATGTCGTAGAGCTATATTTAAGTTGCGGGTAGCGTCCTCTGAGATGCTTGTGTTGGAATTTTCTGCATTTCAGGTTTTCGGATCATCCATAATACAGAGGAGACTCTGCCGAAATTTCTTTTTCTAGCGATAGTTAAAGGAATCGATCCTCTTAAGCTTGAGATTACATTCAAGGACGAATGTTCCTAAGAGGGGGATGATGTAACACCCCGTAAGACCCTATCGATTAGACGATGTGTTCGTACGTATTTAAGAGTTTTAGAGTCCGTCGCATATGAAAAACAGCTTGGGGAATGAACGGACAAGTATGGAGTCGAGCGAACAGGAGGTCGTGGATGGATGCCCGACGACTTGAGCGGCACGTCGTGCAGGCTAGCCCGACGCCTTGAGCGGCACTTTGCGCCTGATTCTTGCTGCAATGGGAAGCGCGCCGCTTCCCCTTGCCCACCGCCTCAATAATATATAAGGATTCCTTGACATGAGTTGGCCATTTGTAACATATTTCCCTCGGCTGAAAAGAGAGAGTAACGTAGGTTTCCTTCTTTTTTCATCAAATTACTCCGTCAAACTTTGTCCAAACGCAAATTAACTTTAGGTAACAAGTTCTAGGCCCACGGGAAGCATCTCTGCGGAGTTATTTCTTGAAAATTAGCTAGGTATACCAGAACCCCGCTGAGTAAAGGTTTTTAGAATTACTTCAAATTGAATCCTAAACGGACAAAAGCAATACGTAAGCATTTCTCCCTTCTAATCTCTTGAGAAAAAATATGGTTTTTCGGCTGAGTTAAATAGAGTTGAATTATATTTATTATTATTGTCGAAAGATATCATTGTTTGTCGAATTTAGTATTGAAAATAGCCCTATTCTCGCAGTGTAAGGGCTACAATTGAATGGAATTGCCGGCCACAGGTTGGAAACTAATCGGATAAACAAGAATTGACGTTTGAGGTATGTGAGGCTTATCCCTTTGGCAAGTTAATCTTGTTGTATAATGATACGACCTGTGTTCCTGAACAAAGATAACGATTATATATATGATGTAACTAGTTGTTGCAAGTAGATTATGATTATATATATGTTGTGATTAGTTGTTGTCTGTAGATTATAATTATATACATTGTGGTTAGTTTCTAGAAGATGTATTGAGAATATACTGTAGTATCACTTGTCGGGAAAGGGTATGTTCAGTGTGACTAACGCCAGGAGCATCGGAGAGATTTCCCCAGTTTATTTAATTACTATTTAGAAGTATCCTAAATATATTTTCATGTCAAAGGCCTTAGTAGTTTAGGTTTAGCTGTTGGGCTCGGCTTGATGAGTTATGCAATTTAGGGTGCAGCGGGGCGTTATAACGCTTCGATTGATGCCGGTATAGACAGTAAAGCTCGCCCAGAGGCTGTTGGCGTGCCTTGATGCCTCCAGGGCCAAAATTTGTATAGAATGGTCTTACCCTAGAGTTATTGGCACCCGAGATTGCCTAGTGAAATGAGTGATAGATTGCCATCTAGATAGTCACTGTCAGTGTCAATTTGTTGTAGTCAACTTAGTGCTTTCCGTATAGATCGCTAGGAAGTTACCCCAAATGTACAAGTCTGATAGACCCATGGGTACCCTAAGGAGGGGACCTTATCAGTACTTGAATGCGGGGCCAACGCCCTAGCCTTATATTTGAGATACTCATGTCCAAGTTTCCATGAGTTACTAAGTCAAGATAGACTTACTTGCGAGCTTAAGAATCGTCCAACAAAGACATATGAAATATTAACAGACCAAGTTGAAGTCTAAGGGACTAGAACCATGTTAGTACTGTATTACTTTTAGGCTAAGAATTATAGTAAGCTATCTGTGGAAGGTTAGGGGCTGACTGCTCATGAGCATGTCCGATCAGTAGAAGCCCCACAGTTATCCTAAGCAAAGGAACTTAGTGGTTGGTCATTTGTGACCTTAAAGTTCGCTTATGAGCTATCATTGTCCTAGCATGACATTCAGATTATCTTTTAGACCACTCCAGATCTCTCCATATCCAGTCTAGACCATTAGAGATTATGATCACTTCCAGGATCCTCTAATTAGATATACGCACATGGGGTGTGCCCGTTGGCAGTCATACAGACTATTCTAGGGGAGAGTAGCGGTCGCGTTAGGCCTTAAGACCCATATATGCCTTTCAGTGGCTAGATTGAGACCAAAGTGCAGTATATTGGTTGGGATTAACCCCACATAAGATATCCTTATGTTGACCAACTTTAGGGTTGCTAACTGTGTCATCACCTACGAGGCTATTGATCGCTCAGAGGAGTTATATGATAATGTTATTGCCTATGGGGCTATTGATCACTCCAAGGAGCTAATGATGTCCGACTAGACCATACTTAAGCCTAGAATATAGTTACATCCATCCATGTAGGGACCTCTATTTATGTTGTACCGGCATCACTGACCCTCCGTCGAGCCTTGTGTGCCTAGGGTGCAGTTACAGAAGCCCATCGATCTCAGAAACAGTTACAGGAGACAAGCGGGCTCAGATGCGGACCTAGAAGCCAGTTAGGTTGTCTATAGTCCCAATAGAATCATAAGAACCTGGATAGGGGTACATAGATTGGATTGTGCTTGCCAAGGCTTATTGGGGCCTCGATAGGTTATTTCTGTGTTGCGTGTACCTTCCAGGCTTATGGGGTCCAGGTTAGGTTCTTGTGTGTATACTTTCCTACTAGTTATAGCTTATAAATGAATAGTCGTATAGCTTTAGCTCATATACGTGTAGTGGATTATTAGTTGCAAGTTGTGGATAAGGATATTTATAGGTTAACTTCTGCCCCTTCTTGGTATTCACTTTTAGTTCATTATCAGCAATTATTCATCTTTTCATTATTGTCTTACATATTCGGTACATATTGTACTGACGCCCAGCTATGGGGTGTTGCATACTTGCCTTCAGGTTTAGACAGACAAATTGCGGGGTCTCTTAGGAGCTATTCAGAATCAGCAAATTGGTCAGCTCCTTTCATTCGGAGTTGCCCGGTTATAGAGGTTATCTGTCTTTTATTGGTATAGCATTTGGGTAGGTCGGGCCCTGTGCTGACCAATATTTTCACTCCTAGAGGCTTGGAGACAAAGTCTTCAGTTAGTTGGTTGTTGTTGGCCGTGTGGGGCCTATGTATGTCTTATTCTGTGTGTTGGTGGGTGGGGCATAGTTTGGCTAATTAGTTGGCAGCCTTGTCGGCTATAGTACGAATATGACTGCCTTTTTTTATTTCATTATAACTAGATAGCATGGTGGTCTTTTCGGCCTGCATAGGATCCCTTTATTAATTTGTTATTGGTTAACTATTTTCTTTTTACAGGTGTCTATGTTGCCTTGTTGGCTCTAGACTATGTTTACAGCCGAGATATAGCTCGTCGTTTTCTTGAAATTGAGTTGCAGGAATGCACCAGAAGTGCATAACCCCAGTTAGGTCAGTTCAGATTCCAGTGTGGCATTAGGTTCCAATCATGCCTCCTAAGGTAGGGCGTGACAGTACTTAGGGCCATAAGTGACGCCAAGCTAACCCATAGCATAACATGACTTCTGAAATTTTGAATACTATAAGGAATCTACCAACAAAATCTTTGAAAAAAAACTTGTTAAAATACTTTTAGTAACAAAACATCTGGTAGAGTACTAATAT
>JACEIK010010664.1:0-20275 GCA_018107945.1 Datura stramonium
ATAGCTGATTTTTACACTTTCCTGATTGCCCAAGAACGATTTGATTAGAATTGGAAGGGCTAAGGCTTGATCTCCTCTCTAACTCTCTCTAACTTGTATGCATGGGTTTTGAATAGGTTAGATTGACTTAACATATCTTAATACACTTTGAATATAACATAAAAAAATGTAGTATAGGACCTTATAGCATAATAACGATGAGAATACACTTAATAATTTCGCAGAAAATAACTGCTCGTTAGTCCCCACGAGGGACCTAATGACTCGTTACTCAAGGCCACGACTCGTGGCATCATCAATCATATGCACTACCCTAAGTTTCAATTAAGTTCCCTCTGTTGACCATGAACCATCCCACGAATCATGGTGACTGACCACGAGTCGTGGGGTCCTTCAGTGGTGTACACTTCCATCTCCCTTCTCCTTCTCAGTCACCACTTCCCACGACTGACTCAACGAGTCCTGGGGTCTGACCACGACTCTTGGTCATGTCCGTAGGGACCTCAAAACCCAAATTTCAAACTCACATCCTGAGCCTCACCATGAGTCATCCCACGACTCATGGTCTATCCCCATGGGTCACATCACGACTCATTGTATAACCTGATGCCAGATTTCAAATTTTCTCCATTTCAACTCCTTGGTCTAATCTTTGGGCTTTCGAGGTATAACACCTATGCGGGCCAACACCACCACCATACTGTCTAGTTATAGCTGGACGAAAATAGGCAACCATAACTATGTTGTAGCCGGCAAGGTTGCTAACTGATAGCTAAACTCGGCCCCATACGACATCATGCAAAATAAAACATACATAGGTCCCACACAACTAACAATGGAGAATTTGTAGCCTACAAGCCTTTAGGAGTAGAATAATGGTGGGGACGGGGTCCCGACCTACCCATAAACTATACAACAAAAGAACAAACCTTCTCTAACTATCAACTCCGGAGAAAAGGAGCTGACTTGGCTGTTGATTCTGGCTGATGACTAAGAAGGTCCCGAACCGTATCTATCTGCACCTACAGGCAAGTAATGCAGCGCCCCAAGGATGTGCGTCAGTACAATATGTACCGAATATTGATCTTGAGCCTAATTACATGCCCAAGTGCTATTTTATA
Source organism: Datura stramonium (assembly GCA_018107945.1). Lineage (NCBI taxonomy): Eukaryota > Viridiplantae > Streptophyta > Magnoliopsida > Solanales > Solanaceae > Datura > Datura stramonium. The sequence goes on from JACEIK010010664.1 coordinate 1,122, forward strand.
ACTTAATTTAGTCGTGTTTGTTAAATTAATTGATGAAATTCTCATGTGATTTTGTATAAATTCATGCATTAACTAACCAATATGATTAGCTCTTTATTTTGTAGGTGAAAAATTCTAAGAGGGAAATAAAACTAATGATGCATGAACAAGATGAAGTGTTGGAATGAATTGGAGGAAGATTGAATGGAATGTGCACAAAAATAGCATGGTCATATTGCGCAGCGTGCACGCCGGCAGACCTGTGCAACCAGCGCTATGTCACATAGGAAAGAGTGCGCGCAAGGAGTGCCATACAGTGCACTTGCGTGTTGGCGTCGTGCCACAACTTTCCATGCTATGCGCCAGTGGGCATGTCACACTGAGCATCGCGCCCGAAAAGGGTCGTGCCACGCCGGGCATTGAGCATAACCTGCGCCAATGACATGCACCTATCGAGATTTCTAGTGTTTCTGCGTGTTTGATCTGTGTTACAGAGCAAGATTGGCGCATCTAGGTCTGTGACAGGGAGGCAGTCCATGGCCGACAAAAATTTTAATTTTTCCACTAAGATTAAATAGTACACTTAGCTCCTAAAATTATTTTTATCATGAAATATTTTGAGAAGACGGAAAGCAGAGAAGGGATAAAGGAAGAACTCTACCTAGGGTTCCTTAATTTTCATTCTCTTTTATCTATTCACTTAAGTACTCTACTTGAATCATGTTTTTAAGTATTTGTATGAACATGAGTGGCTAAAACCCTTCCTCTAGGGTTTAGGCTGCACGATATGATTGTAAATGCAAGAATTCTTCTTGGTTTGAGTTTTTAGTTGTTGTTTTGTCTTACATTATTTATTATTATTGTTTTTATGCTTGATCACCATGAAAAAAAATGCGTTAAGCTTAGGTAAAAGCTTGAAAGAGTAACCCTAGGCCAGAACACAAGAATGTAAGGATCAAGTTCTTCTCTTTACGATAGGATTAGCGATTAGGATAGAAATTATACCTAATTTACCTTGCTTGGATAATAAAATGGAATGAGCTAGACACCGAATTAGAATTATCAAATCACTTATCTTAAAAGTAGTTGTGAAGCTAAGTCAGGTTAAATGATTAGAGGTATGAAAGTCTATAATCAAGGGCATAAACTCCATAAACCACATCCACGTAGTTAAATTGCTTATGAATTAGGATGTCACGTCCCTACTCAACGATATAGTTATGAGACTAGTTTGTCGTGTTCAGAGGCTCAAAAGACTATGAACATAGCATTTTAATTATTTTAGACAACGACTTAAGTTTTCATACTGGAACCATTGTGAATTGTAGCATTGCATGATTTTCAGGCCTTAACTCTAGTTTCTTCTTGTATTATTTCTCGATTATTTTGTGATCACCCCTAGATTTAATTATAATTTTACTAATTTTCTATAATCAACACTTGTGAAGATTAAATTAACACTTGAACTTGAATATTCGCTAAATTGGTCCAGTCCCTGTGGGTTCGACATCCGACTTTTAAAAGGCCACTGTATTACTTGTACGACCGCATACGCTTGTCTGCGCGTTGGGGCGCAAACAAGTTTTTGGCTCCGTTGCCAGGGACTGGTGAAGTTTAGTGAATTTTTCTATTTTTTTGTGATTTTTAATTTCCTTAAGTGTTGAAAAACTTGGTCTTACTCTATTATATTGCAAGTAACAGGTTATTCTTGCAGAGCTAGCAAGGAATAGAGAGTTGGTGGAACCTTTGTTGGAACCTGAATGGCAACTACATTTTCTTAGGAGGGAAGCTCTAGAGTGAAAGTTGAAGAGGTTACAAGAGCAGTTGCAACAACATCCACTAGTTAGGCAAGAAGAGTTGTTACCGAACCAAATGGCAGCCCGACTGATTCACGAAATGGAAATCCCACTAGCGATGAATGTGACCTCTAGTATCCACAAACCGGAGCACAGATGGAACTTGAATTGAAGCAGAACAAGGTGAAGTTGTTACATTCTAATGGCCAGTTCACTGGAATGAATCATGAGGACCCACAGCAACACTTTCAGAACTTCCTTGACATCAGTGACACTTTTGTCCCCATCGGAGTGTCAATTTGTTATGTCCTACATACACTCTTCCCATTTTCATTAATGGAAAAGGCAAAGAGGTGGTTGAAGGCTGAGCCACCAAATGCCATTACTTCTTGGGATGACTTAGCAAAGAAGATCCTCATCAGATTCTTCCCTTCAGGCAAGACTACAAAGCTCAGAAATGAGATATTAAGTTTTAATTAGAGGCTGGAGGAGAACTTATACTCTGATTGGGAGAGATTCAAGTCATTGTTGAGATACTTCCCCCACCACCGGTAGTCCAATGAGGTGTTAGCTCACACTTTTGTAGAGAGTCTAGACCCACACACGAAGATCCTATTAGACTCTGCAATGGGTGGGAAAGCATTGCAGAAGACTTATCATGAGTTTTACACTCTGTTGAATAGGACTCCTCAAGGAAATACGGAGTGGCACAACGAATCATCAAAAGGGGTAGGAAAGAGAGTAGGGATGATAGAGGTGGTTGGTGTAAATGCCTTAGAAGCACAACTAGCTTCATTTCAGCATCAGATGATGACTCAGTTCAATAAATTGAGTATGAACCAACCGCAGGGACAGGTGAATGTAATTCAGCAGGCTCCAAGTTGGTGTGAAATCTGTGGCAATAATGGACAAAATGAACAATCTTGCGGGGACAATCCTGAATCGGTGAATTTTATAGGTAATGTTCAAAGAAATAATCAGACCTATGGGAACACCTACAATAACAATTGGTAGAGCCACCCAAATTTCTCTTGGGATGGTAATCAGAGTCAGAGCTACCAGCAGTAGTAATATCAGCAGCAGAATAGGAAGAATGGTGGCCAGTCGAGCAACAACAACATTGAGGAGATGTTGCAGAAAATTATGGCTACTCAGACCCAATTGGCAGAAAATCATGCAAGAATAGCTTTAGATTTGAAAAATCAGCAGTTGGCCACCCGAAATCTAGAGAAGCAAATGGGTCAATTAGCAGCTGCTCAGCACACCATACCTCAGGGAGGGTTACCCAGTGACACAGATACAAACCCCCGACAAGTCAATGCCATCAGTTTGAGAAGTGGCAAGCAATTGGCTAATGCACCACCAAAGGAAAAGAGAAATGAGGTCCAGCCAGAGCTGGTTAGATAGGGTCCATCTACTGACAAGGGAGATAATCAGAGTATTTGGCAACACAAGGAACAATCATCATTGTAGTCAGCACATAGACCACCACCTCCATTCCTGCAAAGGCTCAAGAAGAGTAGGAAGAAGAATGCTTTAAAAAGTTCTTTGATATTTTCAAAGAACTTCACATAAATTTGCCCTTACTTGATTTTTTGTAGGGAATGCCAATGTACACTAAGTACTTAAAAAAGATGTAGTGGCCAACAAAGTCAGATTGGTGGATGTTCAAATGGTGGCACTGAATGAGGAGTGCAACTACAGGGTAATGAGAAAGATACCAAAAAAGCTCAAAGACCTAGAGAGTTTTACCTTCCCCATAAAAATTGGTAAAGTTGAAGTGATAAGAGCTCTCTGTGACTTAGGGACAGTAATAATTCTAATGCCACTATCTTATTTTAACACCTTGGGGTTGGGTTAGCCGAGGCCAACACAAGTGATGCTGCAGCTGGCAGACAAGTCCCAAGTGGCACCGGAGGGAATAATTGAGGACCTTCTCATCAAAGTTAAGTTCATTATACCCGCTGATTTCATTATTCTTGATTTTAATATTGATGATAAGGTACCCCTAATCTTGGGATGGCCATTCTTGGCAACTGGAGGAGCTATCATAAATGTGAGAGTAGGTACCCTTAAAATGAGGGTTGATGATGAAGAAGAGCTCTTCCAAGATTACCAAGAGATCAACCCACTCACACACTACAGAGACCTTTATAAGGTTAGTGTGTTGTTATAGGCTAAGTATGGGGTGGTAGACTGCATGAGTCCATGGACACAAGAGATTATCATATTTCAGCCTGAATATGATGGAGGGATTATGTTAAAGAAGAAGTCAGAAGAAGCGAGGGACAGAGTGGAGGTTGTCCCCTTGAAAAATAAAAAGAGAAGAAGATGGTTCTCGAAAGGGAACACTGGTTTGAGGATGTACTGAAAAGGATAGTCCATATCGTGTCGCGATGTAAAATGAGGCGCTGCTATGGAGGCAACCCAAGAGTACCACAAGTACACTTTCTTTTCAGTTTTTTTTGTAATTTTGGTTATTTTTCACTTCTTGTGTTTTGTTTTGGTTTTTAAGCACAGATTTAGGGGAAGTCTGAGTACCCATGAAAGTGAAAGCTAAGTAGCATGACAAAAAGATGAGTGTGAGCTCGATTACCCACTTGTGCAAAAATGAAAGAAAACATGTTGTTAGCTAGGACAAGAGGCCTTAGGGAGTATTTCTCACCCTTTTGTATTTTAGTTTGATGCTTTGGGAACATAGCATGACTTAAGTGTGGGGTGAGGGAAATGTCAAAATTTTGTGCTTAATGATTTCGGGTGGAGTAGTGTTGGATATGATATGATGAAAAATTTTGAGTTTAGCATGATTCACTCACCCGTTGGTTTTTATTTTCGGTTCTTTTCTGATGGAAAGCACTTTGAACCGATGAATAATTTTTTTTTGTCTGGATATAGCTAGTTTTAGTCATAGTTAGAGAATGTTCCCGGCGATGGATGGATGACGACCGTCTTGAGGGAAAATTAGTCAACAGATTTTTGTTTTTGAACCTTTAGCTAATTGATGGCTTATTGTCTTGTTATGTGCTATACATGATTATGGGATGCAACTTTTGTTAATTTTGAAGCATGCTTAACAGTTGTATAACTCTGTTTGAGACACCTAGGCTCTTGAATGTGACTTGATGTTCTTAAAGCTGAATTTTGAATTCCTGTGATTAGTTGAGTTAAGAGTCTGTATGAATTTATCTTGAATTGAGCATGTGCTGTGAGTGTAAGATTTTTTGAATATTCCATGCTATTGCATAGTGTCTAGAACTTTCCTAGTGTGTATATAAAGCAAAATGAGGGATATTGATTGTAGGAGATGATTTATACATTTCTTTGAATGAGCCTAATTTTTATTCCCCGCTTTACCTACCTTGAATGTCTAATCCTAGTTAGCCCCATTAAGCCTTTAGCCTATTCTTTTCTAGCCATAAAATGAGCTTTATCCTTTCTTTTCATTAGCCGTGAATTTGATCCAAAACTCCTAAGCGCTTAAGTGAAAATACAAAAGAGAGTTAAGGAGTGCGGAGTTTGAAGAAGAAAGAAAAGAGTAGTTGTGAGAGTTGAAGAAAAGACTTGAGGTGCACTTGTTTAAAAACATGAATAAGAGTTAGTAGGGAGCAAAAGAAGAAAAAAATGGAAAAGTTGCTTAAGTACTCTTTACTAACAGGTTGAGTGCGCCTAATGAAATGGGGAAACAAAAGAGGAAAACGAGAGAGAAAAGAATAAAGGTTAAGTAAGAGGATAGAAATTCCTAATGAAAGTGTGATGAATTTAAAGCGCTTAGGGAAGATAGTCACTATCATTGGCTGTAATAGTACCTATCCGCCCCTTAGCTTACATTACGACCCACTAAGTCCTACTTGATCTTACTTTCAAACATTCCCAAATTAGTGGAGTAAAACACTAAAGGCAAGCTTATGGGTCAATACATGTTGCATGTGAACTCTTTTTGAGAGTGAGAGTATTTCTTATTCATATATCCATGCATGTTATAATTTGAAAACATATGAGCAAAAATGGGAAACTCTCTTTTGATGAAGGATAAAATTCATGTCGGATTTCTTGATTGGTTAATTTGCATGAGTTTGTTGAGGTTGAGAGTCGATTCTTGAGGCTATGAAGTCTTAACGTAGTTATATGCGATTTTAGTGGTTATATATTGCATGCTCTATTTTTAACTTGCTATCTAAAACAATCGGTGTAGTCTTAGCTTGAATTGTCTTGCTTCAATTAGCTATGTGAGTTTTCATGTGCATGAGATATAAAATATTTGTTTGAGGATGAACAAGGATTTAAGTGTGGGGTAGTGATCTTGGGAATAATTACATGCCCAAGTGCTATTTTATAACATAATTTATCCATATTTGTTAAGTTAATTGATTACATTCTCATGTGATTTTGTATAAATTCGTGCATGAACCAACAAATATGATTAGCTCTTTGTTTTGTAGGTGAAAAATGCCAAGAGGGACTTAAAACTAATGATGCATGAACAAGATGAAGAATTGGAATGAATTGTAGGAAGATTGCATGAAATGCGCACGAAAATAGCATGGTCACACTGCGCAGCATGCACGCCAGCAGACCTGCGCGACCAGCTCCGTGTCATGCAGGAAAGAGTGCGTGTGAGGAGTGCCATTCAGTGTTCCTGTGCTTTGGCGCCATGGCACGCCTTGCCATGCTGCGCGCCAGTGGGAGTGTCACGCTAAGCATCGCTCGCGAGAAGGGTCGTGCCACACCAGGCATCGTGCATAGACTACGCCCATGACATGCAACTGTCGAGATTTCTAGTGTTGGTGCGCATTTTCTCCGTGTCACGGAGAAAAATTGGTGCGACCAGGTCCTTGACACGGAGGCAGTCCATGGACGACAAACGGAATGAGCTAGACACCGACTTAGAATTATCACATCACCGCTTGTAGAAGTAGTTGTGAAGCTATGTCAGGTTAAATGATTAGAGGTACGAAAGTCCATAATAAAGGGCACAAACTCTGTAAACCACATCCACATAGTTAAATTGCTAATGAATTAGAACGTCACATCCCCGCTCAAAGATATAGGTGTGACACTAGTTTGTCGTGTTTAAAGGATCGAAAGACCATGAACATAGCAATTTAACTATTTGAGACAACAACTAAAGTTTTCATACTCGAACCATTGTGAATTGTAGCATTTCATGATTATCAGGACTTAACTCTAGTTGCTTCTTGTATTGTTGCTTGATTATTTTTTGATCACCCCTAGAATTAATTATAATTTTATGAAATTTCTTTAATCAACACTTGTTAATATTAAATTAACACTTGAACTTTAATATTCGCTGAATTGGTCCAGTCCCTGTGGGTTCGACATCTTATTCTTAAAAGGACCATTGTATTACTTGTACGACCACGTATGCTTGCGTGTGCGCTGGGGCGCAAGCAAATATGTAAGTCAGTAAAGTACTAACTGAATGAAAGCTGATAGAGCTAAAGTAATTAAGAAGGAGGATAATAATTTAACTTGAGTAATATCACCAGTTGAACATTTAACTAACAAGTATATATACAAACAAGAACCTAATTGGGCCCCTATAAGCTTGGAGGGTACAAACAACATAGAATAACCTACTTGGGCTCCCATAAGCCCAGAAAGTACAAACATTGCACACTCCTCCTACCTGGTTTCTAAAGGTTCTTAAGCATACTGTAACTCAGGAATACTCATCCTCTGAAGTTGTATCTGAGGTGGCTATTTCTGTGTATTAGTCGTCTGGGCTCCTGTAACTAGACTCTAAGCTTTTGCTCGTCTGAGGGTCATAATGTGAGCTCTGATAACTGGACCCCGAGCCTTGGCTCGACTAAGGGTCATAATGTATTCTTTGGAGGTAACTAAACCTCAATACGACCCTCATGGTCCCTTCAGACATCATGTCGCTCCTGCAACCACTTGGGAAACTCAAAACGTCCCTCACGGCCAAAATCTGGTACTTACGGACATCATATTGTTCCTGCGAGCACTTGGGTAACTCAATACGACCCTCACAACCTCAATTTGGTTCCTGCAGACATCATATCGCTCCTACGAGCATAACCCTATAGACAACAAACATCCAACAACCTAAACATCTTGCAAAGACTAAGCTAAATAGGGTAACTCCGACAAGGATTACTATATTGTTGTTGTCATCCTAATTCTATGTGTAATAGGTGACCGAAATAGGCTTACTCTGGAGTAATACAGATAAACAGGCCGTATTAACCTTACGACAAACGTAACTTTCTAGAAAGGATAGTCTTAACATACCCTATTCGATTATTCCTAGGCGTTCGAATACTGTCAATCATGAAGTCAGTAATTTCACTAATTTACAACCCTCACGCTGAGAAAATAAGGCTATTTCAATACTAATTATCGTCAATTAACAATATCTTTTAATAGAATTAACTATAACTTCAACTTTGATTAATTCTGTAAAAACCTTCCAATTCTGGATTTTTCAGAAGGGAGAAATGCTTACCTGCTTCTTGGATTTTGGAGAAATAACTTCATAGAAATGCTTCTCGTAGGCCTAAGACTTGTTACCCAAAGTTAATTTGCATTTGCACAACATTGGATAGCGTAATTTGTTGAAAATTGAGTGAGGTTTACGTATTCTCTCTATTTTTGGCCATACGACACTTTACATATGAGTTAAAATTGAACAAGGGAAGTATATATATAAGTGTAGGGCGGTAGTATGGTGTGCTCCGCGCAGGCCAATGCGCTAGGGAGGGTGCCGCGCCGCACCTCCCAGAGCGCTGGTCCCCTGGCGTGCCGCGCTTCCCAAAGCATAGGCAGGCTGGTGCGTCGTGCTAACCCCTCACAGCCTGGCCCTACTGCCGAGGCTTTTCCCACACGCGTCAAGCTCTCTTTACTCTTCACACCCCACGTGTACGCCTACTAACCATTACCATTTCATGGGGTGTAACATTCTCCCTCCCTTAGGACTATTCGTCCTCGAATGTCACCTTAATGCTTAAAGGAGTTATCTCTTTTAACTAATATTGGAAAAAAAATTTGGCAGTCTCCTATGTATTATGGACTATCCGGGAACTTGAAACGTAGAAAAACCCAACATAGGCATCTCACAGGATGCTATAAATAGCTATTCCACAACAAAGAAGTAACCAACTAAACAGTACTAATAATATAAGAAGTAAAATATCAACTAAACAACGAATTCACCTTAACCGCATAATTTGGGTCAATCCTGGAACAAGTGAGGATATATAGATTTCATGTCGTCCTAAGCTTCCCAGGCCATCTCTTCTATAATTCTATTCCTCTATAGGACTTTAACGGAGGCTACATCTTTAGTCCTTAACCTACGAACCTACCGATCTAGTATAGCAACTAGGACCTCTTCATAAGCTAACTCTTCAGTAACTTGAGCATCCTAAACTAGAACAACCCGAGATGGGTCCCCTATACACGTTCGCAACATAGACACGTGAAAGACTGCATGAAAAAATTCTATCTCTAGAGGTAACTCTAACTCGTATGCCACTCGGCCTATCCTTCGAAGGATTCGATAAGGCCCAATGATCCTTGGGATAAGCTTTCCCTTCTTACAAAATCTCATCACGCCCTTCATCGGCAAAACATTATGGAAAACCCAATCATCAAAATTAAATTCCAGGTCTCTATGCCACACATTAGAGTAGGACTTCTGACGACTCTGGGCTTTCAGTAACTACTCCCTAATGAGTTTTACATTCTCTTTTGACTGGTGGATTATATCAAGTTCGACTAACCTTGCCTCTCCTACCTCAAACCATCGGATGAGGGATCTGCATTTCCGTCCATATAATGCCTGATAAGGCGCCATCTGAATTCCAGAATGATAACTATTATTGTATGCAAATTCAATAAGGGGTAAATGGTCGCCCCAACTTCCTCCAAAATCTAGCACATACGCCCGTAACAAATCCTTGAGCGTCTGAATGATGCGCTCTATCTGGTCATCCGTCTGGGGATGAAAGGTGGTACTCAAATTAACCTTTTCCCCCAAAACTTTCTGAAATAATTGCTAAAATCTAGCCGTAAACTGTGCCCCTCTATCAGAAATGATAGATTCTGGGACACCATGTTGTCGAACTATCTCTTTAATATATAATTAGGCATAATGTTCTACTGAAAATGTAGTTCGGACTGGCAGAAAGTGAGCTTATTTTGTCAACTTATCAACAATAACCCAGATAGAGTCAAATTTGCATCTGGTGCGGGGTAGTCCTGTTACAAAATACATATTAATTGCCTTCAATTTCCACATAGGTATAGACATCTCCTGAGTTATTCCACTAGGTTTTTGATGTCAGCTTTTACCTGTTGGCAATTAGGACACTGCGCTATGAATTCGGCTACACCTTTCTTCAATCCAGACCACCAATTTATATCTTTATGTCTTTGTACATCTTCGTCGAACCTTGATGAAGAGAATAACAAGAATAATGTACCTCTTTCAGCAGAACCCTGCTACATCTGGAATGCAGAGGCGACCTCTATATCTCAAAATCCCGTCTTCAGTTAATTCAAAAGATGATATTTTTCCTTGCTCAACCTTGTCTCTAAACTGTACCAGACTAGGGTCCTCGTACTGCCACCAATTTTCCTCTACAACCAGAGATGATACTGATGTATTCTGAATTATAGCCCTATTGTCCTCTGAATCTACTACCCGAACTGCTAAACTTGCTAGTCGGTGCAATTCTAGAGCCATGTCCTACTGTTCTGGTCTCATATGTGCTAAGCTACCCATGGACCTACGGCTAAGGGTGTTAGTTATGATATCAGCCTTCCCTGTGTGATACAAGATGTTCACATGGTAGTCTTTCAACAAGTCTAGCCAATGGCGCTATCGCAAATTCAGCACTTTCTACATAAAAATGTACTGTAGGATTCTATGATAAGTGAAAATATTCACATGTGCACCATATATGTCATGTAATTCCTCCATATTTTTAAGGCATGAACCACCGCGGCCAACTCCAAATCGTGGGTGGGGTAGTTCTTTTCATGTTTCCTTAATTGCCTTGAAGCATACGTAATTACTTTTCTGTGTTGCATCAAAACACACCTTAACCCAATGCCCAAAGCATCGCAATATATAACATAACCCTTTGAACCTTCTAGCAAAGCTAACACTGGTGCTGACGTCAATATGTTTTTCAATTCCTGGAAACTCTGCTCACAGGCCTCAGTGCAATGGAACTTGGATGCTTTCTGAGTCAACTTGGTCAAAGGCACTGACAGGGTAGAAAATTCTTCCACAAACCTTCTGTAATACCCGTCTAAACCCAAGAAACTACGAACCTTTGTTAGGGTTGTAGTTCTAGGCCACGTCTTTACTACCTCAATTTTCCGTGAATCAACCTAAATACCAGCCTCTGATACAATGTGGCCTAAGAAAGCTATAAAATTTAACCAGAACTCACATTTATAAAACTTTGCATATAGTTTGCGGTCTCTAAGGATCTAAAGTGTTATGCGCAAATGATGTCTTTGTTTTGCTTTTGAGCGGGAGTATCCTAGACTCTCGTCAATGAACACTATCACAAACGAATCTAAGTATGGCCTAAAGATACTATTCATTAGGTCCATGAACACTACTGGTGCATTTGTCAACCCGAAGGACATAACTTGGAACTCGAAATGACCATACTTGGTCCTGAAAGGTGTCTATGGGATATCCTTCTCCCAAAGTTGAACCTGGTGGTACCCAGACCTTAGATCAATTTTGGAGAAATATTTTTCTCCTTACAGCTGGTCAAATAGATCATCTATCCTTCAAAAAGGATATTTACTTACAGCTAGTCAAATAGATCATCTATACACATGCGTAAGAAACCATCTTTCTTTCTTAAGAACAGAACTGGCGCACCCCACGGTGAAGTACTCAGCCTGATAAAATCCTCATCTAACAAATCTTTCAACTGCTTTTTCAATTCTTTCAATTCCACATGAGCAATTCGATACGGAGGGATGGATATAGGCTGAGTATCTAGTAGCAAGTAGGGGAAAAATCTATTTCACTCTGGAGGAATACTAGAAAGTTCGTCTGGAAACTCATTAACCACTGGGATGGACTGGAGAGTACGTGATTCTTCTTGCATATCCCAGACCCTAACAATATGGTATATACAACCCTTTTCTATCAACTTTTTCCCTCAAAGATAGGATATAAATCTACCATTTGGCGTGGTTGTATTACCTCTCCACTCTCACACTACTTCCCCTGGAAAGTGAAATTGGGAAATTCTGGTCTAGCACTCTACCGTGGCATAATATGGTGCCAGCCAATCCACACCCATAATTACATCAAAGTCAATCATTTTTAATTCTACTAAATCTTCTACGGTCTGGTGATTGACAATCTCTATTGTACAACCCCGGTAAATTCTCTTAGAAATAATAGAATCACCGATGGGTGTAGACATTGAGAAGGGTTGCTAAAGCAATTCTGGCACTATATCAAACTTTTGGGCCACTAACGGAGTAACATACGACAAAGTGGAGCTCGAGTCTATCAATGTATAAAATGGATGAGAGAAAACATCTAGCATACCTATCACAATATCTGGTTACTACTCTGACTCCTTTCGTCCTGGTAGTGCGTAAGTGTGATCCTGACCATTGCTTGAACTGGATTCCCCTGATCTACCTAGACCTATGCCGGCTAGAGCTAAGAGACTGCGCCCTACAGAAGGTTCTAGGGCATACAAACCTGTTGAGGATCTATTCTACTGGTCCCTATCACCCTAGTGTATATTCGGACAATCCCTCAAGATATTTCCCTCCTGTCCACAGGAAGCAAAAGTAGTGGAACCATACCTGCACCTCCCCAGATGCAGCCTATGACAGGTACTACAACATGGTACCGCTGGTCCTATCTGATCTGGACCCCTGCACTGCTGTGAGCTTGACACTCATGAACTCTTTCCGGGACCTGACTGTCCACGACTATCTGATATGTTGTCTGCTACTGCTGAAACAGGGGCCTAGGTGGCCTACCTGATAAATGAGGATTGGGCCCACCCTAAAAGTCTGCTTGAAAGTCTGTGGGTCTAGCCCTCCGACGTTGCTCCTAACCTGCCCTATCCATGGCGTACTGACACTGTCTGAGTTCCTCTATGTTCTGAGTAAGGGCCTGAATCCGTGAGATATCCATATCTAACGCAGTGTGGCTGTGATACAAGCTTCCACATATTCTGGCGCAAGTACCATAATAAACCAGCGTACTCTGGCTGGCATAGTGTCAAAAAATAAGGGCGTATATCTAGCTAAGGAATCAAACCTCAATGCATATTCTTTGACACTCTCTTTGCCCTGCCGCAGATGTATAAACTGCTCTACTCTGGCCTGCCGGACCTCTTGGGGAAAATAGTGTTCTATGAAAGCTTCAGAGAAGCTAGGCCATGTAGTTGAAGGTGCATCTCTGCCTCAAGATCTTTTCTAACTCTCGTACCACAAAACTTCTACCTCTCACAATCAGAATATTGTTAAGTCAACTGATTCTCTGGACGAGGCATGTATGACCCTAAATATCCTCTACAGCTGGTCTATGATGTTTTGGGGGTCTTCTCTATGGTCTATCTCTGTAAGCTGTGGGGGTCTCAAAGCATGGAACTCGCAAACTCTTGAACACCCAAGCCCCTCAGTGGGCTCAACAACAGCTGGTACTACTAGGTTAGGATGACGCTAGGTAGCCATCATCTGGACCAACATGTATAATGCACCCCTAAGCTCCTGATACGATGGCACAGGAATGTCTAGAGGTGGTACGGCATATCTGCTACCCTGGAGGGATCCTGCTACGGTGGTAAGTGCTGGGGAGATCGAGGTGCTGTCTCCCTGTTGCCCTCAAATCAGGCTGACTCTGACTGGGGCCCCCTACTAGTGCCCTCTCCTGCCGCAACATCCAACTCTCGACCAGTCGCGGTCTGTCGTGCGTCAGACATTTCTCTGTAAATAAGTAGAATAACGTAAGCTTTGGTAGATACCTATAAAACACAGCTCTATAACACGACTGGAGGAGAAAGAAGAGTAACTACACTATTATGCCTCGTAGCCTCTTGTCTATAGAATATGGTGCACAACACATAAATAGACAAGACTCTACTTGAAACGGCTTGTAAACTCCCTGGGATATGACCTGCTCTGATACCAAGTTTGTCACACCTCACCTTGGGAGGCATGACTGGCACCTAGTGCCACACTAGGACCTGAATTAACCTGACTAGGCTTGTGCACTTCTGGTGCATGCCTTCAACTTAACTTAAGAAAATGACGAGCTATATCTCAGCTGTAAACACAACATCGAGTCGATAAGGACACATAGGTAGTTGTAAAAAGAAAATAGCTAACCAAGAACACGAAAAAAAAGGGATCCTATGCAGGCCGACAAGACCACCATGATGTCTATTTATAACTGAAGGAAAACAGGCAACCATAACTATGATGTAGCCGGAAAGGTTGCTAACTGATAGCTAAACTAGGCCACACATGGCCATCATGCTAAATGAAACATACATATGGCCCTCAGGGCCAACAACGGAGAATTTGTAGCCTGCAAGCCTCTAGGAGTAGAATAATGGTCGGGACAAGGCCCCGACCTACCCATAAACTGTACAACAAAAGAACATATCTTCCTTAACTATCAACTCTAGAAAAAAGGAGCTGACTGGGCTTCTGACTCTAGTTGATGACTAAGAAGGTCCCGAACCGTAATGGCAAGGATATTATTTGCTAGGTCTACCATCTTGGATCATTCTGACCAGCACTTGGGCCAATTTCACTCATATAATCTCTCTGTCCTAAGACATAACAAACTAGGGTCTTATCCAATTATTCTTCAAATATTCACTACCGTCATTAGCATATTGTGGCAGAGTCAACCTATGTCTGACATGAGCTTTTCTATTGCTGGGGGTTTATCGCTTATAGACTCTCACACATATTTGAGTGCTACTGGCAATCTTATCTACCCTCCTGATCTACTATCATGAGGGTTTAGGTAACTTTTTAAACACTAGGGATCTTAACCACTTTCTAATCTTTTCCAAGAGTCAACAGATCTAGCCCTTCTTTACTATTTACTCTGGGAAACATCGCCTCAATACTTGCGCTCTTTGTCATACTAAGAACAAAGATGGGAGGCATAAAATAACTTTATCTTACTATGGTAGGACTGAGGTATGGAACTTTACAACATCCGGAGGGTTGGAGATAAGAATTCCACAATCTCCCCCTTCTCTTGTACCTCTCAGGTAATCCAACATTAACTGCCACTCCTGTCTAATTCTAATTACCTAGTAGGTAAGCCAACTCATATATATTATATTCCTGACCTCTAACTCTTAGGCTATAGAAGGAACTGGGGACGGTGTTGGAATATCTCTTACCTTATAATGTTCCTAGTGCCCCAGGAGGATGATGGGGAGATTAAAAGACGTCTGCTTCCAGTCTTAGGCTGACTGTCCCCCAACTGTGGCACCTCACTGGTACCCTCTCCTACTGTTGTAGCTGACCTGCGGTTGGCTGAAGTCTGTTCCATATCAAAAATTATTCTAGAAAGATATAAGAATAAAAACTTAGGGACTCATCCCTATATAACTCGGCTCTATATCATGATCTGAGAAGAAGGAGGGTTAACCATACTATCATGCGTTGTAGCCTCCTGCTTATAAAATGTGGTGCACAACATATTTATGAGCAAAACTATACTAGAAACATCTTGAAGACTCTCTAGGATACGACCTACTCTGATACCAAGTTTGTCACGCCCCACCTTGGGGGGCATGACTAGCACCTGATGCCATACTGGGATCTGAGCTGACCTAGCTAGCTGATGCACTTCTGGTGCATGCCTGCAACTTAATTCAAGAAAACAACGAGCTATATCTCGGCTGTAAACATAGCCTCGGGCCAACTAGGCCACATACTCACACAGCTAAACAATGTGAGCAAAACTCAAATTGGAGAAGAATATGGGCCCTAGGTTTATAAATAAAATAAAGGGATCCTATGCGGGCCAAGAAGACCACCATGCTGTCTAGTCATAACAATATGAAAAACAGGGAGTCATATTCATATGATAGCTGACAAGGCTACTAACTAACTAGTTAAACTGCGCCTCACATGGACAACACGCAACCAATTAACTGAACATTGTAGTCTGCAAGCCTCTAAGAGTGAAAATATTGGTAATGCTATACAAATGAAAGATAGATAAATCTCTACAACCTTGCAACTCCGAATGAAAGGGGCTGGCCAAACTGTTGACTTTGAACAACTACTAGGAGGTCTCACAATCTGTCTGTCTAAAACTACAAGCAACTATGCAGCGCCCCGTAGTTGGGCGTCAGTACAATATGTACTAAATATATAAGGCAGTATTGAAAAGCTAAATATACGTTGATAAAGAAACAAAAGTGAATAACAAGTAGGGGCAGAAATTAACCTGTAAGCTTTCTTATCCATAACCTGCATCTAGTAAAACACTATGCATATGAGCTAATACTGTACAATTATATCTTCATAAGCTACAACTAGAAGGAAAGAATATAAACAAGAACCTAACCTGGCCCCCATAAGCCGGGAAGGTACAACCAGCACAGTATAACACGCCCCGGGCCCCTATAACCCCTGGTGAGCACACTCTAATCTATGTACCCCTAACATGGTAAAAATTAGTCAACAAGAAACTATAGACAATTTACCTGGCCCCTGGATCTGCAACTGAGCCTGCTGGACTCCTGTAGCTGTGTTTGAGCCCAGAGGGCTCCTATAACTGCACCCTGGGCACACAAGGCTCAACGAGGGATAGTGATGCCGATATGGCATAAATATAGAATTTCAGCCATGGATGGACTATANCTTGGGCCTTAGTGTAGTCCCTTGGGATAGCATATAGCTCCTTGGAGTGATCCATATAGCCCCGAAGGTGACGACACAACTAGAAACCCTAAGGTTGGTCAACAAAAGGCTATCCTAGGTGGGGTCAATCAAAACAGGTATACTGCATCTTAGTCTCAACCTAGCCACTCAGAAGGCGTATCTTGCTCTAAAGGCCTAACGCAATTGCTGCTCGCCCCTAGAATAGTATGCACAGCTGCCAATAGGCACACCCCATGTGCCTATATCTGATCAGAGGATCCTGATTGTGATCATAATCTCTAATGGTCCAGAAGGGATAGGGCAAGATCTGGAGTGGCCTAATGATACTCTGATTTTCATGTTAGGACAAAGATAGCTCATAAGCGGACCATAAGTTCACGGATGATCTACTATTTAGTTTCTTTGCTTAGGAAATCTATAGGGATGCCACTTAATTAGACATGTTCTTGAGCAGTCAGCCCCTAATCTTCCCCAAGTGGTTTGCTTAAAATTCTTGGCCTAAAGGTAATACTGTACTACTATAGTTCTAGTCCCTTTGATCTTAACTTGGTTTGTTCAGATTTCGTGTATCTACTATGGAAATTCCTAATCTTGTAGGTAAGTTTACCTAGACCTGGCTAGACCTGGCCATTTGCGGCAACCTGTACCTGAGTATCTACAAGAGCAAGCTGGGTCATTGGCCCTACATCAAACTTTTAATAAGGTTCCCTCCTTAGGGTACCCACGGATCTGTCTGACTCGTATGATTGGGATGACCTCCTGGGTGACCTGTGATCGTGGGAAAAATAGCATGCCCAAGTGATACTTTATAACTTAGTTTTGCCTTGTTTATTAAATAAAATATATATACATTCTCATGTGATTTTATGTAAATGTGAATATATACACTAACCAACATGATTAGTTCTTTTTGTAGGTTTCCAATGAATTTGAGGAACAACTCAATGAGTTGGTGAACTGGAGGCATGGAATTGGAAGTAGAGCGTGAACGTCGGCAAGGAGGGTGCGCGAAACAACCCACCTGTGCGTTGGAAATGTTCCACGGCAGGCAGGCTGCATGACCATGGCGTGTCACGGCTCTAACACGCTGCCAACGCGGACAACTTCTGCTTGGCGACTGTTTTGGTTTCCAGAAGGCCTACGCGATGCCTCCGTGTCCCGGAGGCACATTGGTGCGATACACTCCGTGACACGGAGCTATTTCATGCCGGGAATAATTTTAGACACCTCACATTTACTATAAATAGGTCCTTAACTCCAAAAAGTGGGGGACGATCTTAATTTCTAAAAACCACGAGAGAGGTCATTGTATTACGAAGAGACACCTAGGAGTGAAGGGAGAGTGGGAGAACTCACCTAGGGTTTGTCAAATTCCTCTTCTCTTCTACCAATTCTTGTTAGTAAGTTACTTTAACAATGTTTTCTTGTAATTATACGAACATGAGTGCCTCCATTCCTCTAGGGTTGAAGCCACAAGATATGATTGTGTTCTTATGAATTTGTGTTGGGATTAAGCTATTGATTGTTGTTTTGTGTTGCATTATGGATTATTGGTTGTTTTTATGATTGATCACCATGAAAACATACTTGTTAACTTGGGCATGGCCAGGAAGCATTACCTAGGTCGGAACATGAGAATGTAAGGGCATGATTGTATCTCACGGTATAATTTGTGTTAGGATAGAACTATACCTAATGCCTTGCTTGGTTTATAAAACAGGAATATTAGAGACCAGGCTTAGAACTATCACATCACCCCTCAAAAGTAGTTGAGGCTTAGTTGAGTTAAATGATTAGGTGCACGAAAGTCCCTACTCATTTCCACGTAAACCACATCCACGTAATTAATTGCCCACGAACTAGAATTAGCATCCTCGCTCACAATGATACAGTGAGGCTAGTTTGTCGTGTTTAGAGGCTCAAAAGGCCATGAACATGCAATTCTAATTTTGTGAGACAATAATTGATAGTTTCATACTTAAACCATTGCAAATCGTAGTATCCCATTATTATCTGGTTTTAACTCTATGTTGCTCCTAGAAGGAATTCAAAGTATTTCGTTGACAAAAACTAGACTTAATTAATCTCCCTCGAAAACTTCTATAATCAACACTTGCGGTATTTAATATCACACTTGAGCTTAATAGTTAGCTGAATTGGTCCAGCCCCTGTGGGTTCGACATTACGGTTCTTAAAAAGAGCCACTATATTACTTGCACGACCCGTACACTTGCGGATTCGCGTCATTATGTTTTTGGCGCCGTTGCTAGCGAATTTGTCTGTTTTTGTGTGATTTTTAAATTTTCTTAAGTGTTGGGAAAAAAAACAAAAAATATATATTTTCTTTATTAGTTTTAGATTTATTTTAAATTTTTAATTTTAATCTGATACACTTCTTAACATGGCATCATGGAATATAAATGGGTTAAATGGTGGATACTCTTACTTTGATGAGTCTTGTCTGAATTGCGGAGG
>JACEIK010010665.1:0-41374 GCA_018107945.1 Datura stramonium
ATGATGAGTGAATACTAGAGGTGTGGTGTAGATGGGGTGCTAATCAAATAAAGATATACTAGATTATCAAATCATTGTGAATACGTGTAAATAACTTTGGACGAGATGGCGCCCTATGTTTTACAACCTAATGAGTCCTTTTTCTCGAGTCCTTTCGAACCTCAAGACACAATTCAATTAGCCCAATAGAGTTTTGTTTAATAGATGAATTATTTCTAGCCACCAACTACTAATTAGGATTGCATATAGGTTTTGGCTATTTCTAGCCCAACCCCACACGATCAATCCATTCCCACCATCAAATTCTCCCAATGCTTAATTCTTCTCTTTCAAGCTAAAATCAAGTAAGAAAAGTAAGCCCACATTTGCAACTATGGATCATCAATTATAATTTAGAGAGAACTCAATAAATTTACATACAATTAAATATTAAGATAAATCAGACAATACCCAATCTAATTAACCACCTATCATCACACACACACCTCTTGTTGATGGTTAGCTACTCATGATTAATAAACTAAGAGTATATTCGTGTAGCTCAATGATTTGTTACTAAAATTGTAAAATCAAACTCAAAATAATATACTTGTAACAACTGGTTATACCTTGCTAAGTAAGAAGATGAAAATAGGAAAAGCAATGATAATGTTCTCCAATAGAGTTCTTCTCTCTCAAAGAAAAGGAATGTTCAAAAGTTAAAAGTATGCAGTACTTTCTTCTAGAATATATATAAAAATGAGCAAATCAGCACCTCTTTTTCGGTGCTAGACATAATTTAACATGTTCGGGCATTTTTCACTTCTGCAGTGAGCCGGTGGTTCGTGGTTCTTTCTGCACCGTGTAGTTTATTTTCTTCTACAATCCGGTGATGTTCCGGGACCATTGATGATGCCTTCATTGGTTCAAGCGGTTTCCATCCATGATCCATCGTGTATCCTCCTCGGTCAAGCAATATCTAGTACACGTCGGTGAGCGGTAGTCGTCGGTTGATATGCTGTGACGTCGGTTGCATTTTCTCCTCAAACCGGTGGTTACACGCATTTTGATCGATGTATTGCCAATGTCCTTAGGTGGAGCACCAATTTTCACCTGATTTCATCATTTTTACTCCATTTCTTTCTCTTTCTCATCATCTTAAATACTTGCATAAAAGGCAAAAAGAACATAAAAATTATCTAAATGTCTTGAAAAACTAGCTAAAGCTCATTATACGGTAAATTACCAACTCATTAAGTTCTAGACAATCATTCATGCAAGAGAGTTAAGCTAAAACCTTTCCCATAAAGATCACCATCCAAGGGGTTCACACCATTATCATCGCACATCAAGAGTTATAAAACAAGATAACATGAGAATCAAGAAGCCAAACAAAGAATGTATAACTTATGACAAAAGAGACTCAACTCCTCAAATTCAAATGCCCACTTTCTTTCTCAAAATTCTTTTTTTCAGGCCATTCCATTTAAGAAAATTTTCGGTAAAAATCTCGTAATCCATTGCAATCATTGACCCAAAAGAAGTTAAACTCAAATTTTCCCTTAAGAAAGTTGCCTCTTAATCCATCATTGAAAAATGCCCTTGGTTCGACAATAAAAGAAGAAAATCTCTCCTTGTGAAAGAACCATGCTATGAAGAAAATCCTTGGAGTTTATTCACTACTACTATAAACAAAGGCGATAATCAAAATGTAGATTAAAAAACATTTTTGCAATTTAACACGAGAACCAATTAATAGCAACGACAACTTTAGAACAATTTTTTCATTCATTTTCCTTCATCACATACCCCAGACAGGGCAATACCTAACCAACCACGGCATCTGCAAAAGGCCGAAGATCGGCCAGGCAAGGGCGTTTCCACCACATTAAAAACTACAAAACATCAAAATATCATAAATTCCATTGGCAAAGGCAACACAAACAACAACAACCCCAATAAGAGCACCACAAGTTAATAGCAACCATAATAGAGAAAAAGAGAGCTCGACCCACCCCAACTATAAAATACATTATCCCCAATGTAATACTTACGAATAATAGAAAGGGTGGTGGGAACTCCTGAGTGGCTACTCCTCATCCCCATCATCCCCTTCATCATCATCAAAGCCACCCACATGTGGCTCCTCTGCTTAAGCCCTCAAAGCGGATCATCGATGGGGCTCGGGGATGTGGATTGAGCGTATTCTTTGCATCAAGATCCTCCAAATGGGGTCTACCAGTGGATCCCATTCCCGCACTTGACCCAAGAGGTTACGGTGCCTCCTACATCCACTCGTGAGTAGAGTTTAGTTAGGCTATCATAAACATTCCTCAACTCCCTCTTGATTCTGGCAATAGATCTGGGAGATTTTGGGCTAGCTTTATTTAGAATTTGTCTGAATTTCCTTTCCTACTTGAATTCTACATCATAATTGTGTTTTATTTTTAAAGGATTTCACGGTAGAAAGCTGTCTTCTTTATGGAGAAGGACTCTACAACAGTTATCCTTTTCTTTGAAGATAAGCTTTGGACTTCTATACATAGAATATCTCTTCTTCTCATACATAACACAATAGCATCACAATATAGTCTTTTAAAAATTTTGTTTTAGGGAGATTTTTTTCTCAATAGTTTTATTCTTTTGTAGTAGTTTTTCAATATGCTTGGGTCACTTGGCCAAATCATATTAAATTACTATTCCTTTTAGTATAATTTTATTTTTCATACGATTTATCAAGAAAGAACATAATTATTAGATTACGCACTTGATACCCTATTTGATCCAACCAGTAGTATCAGGCTACAAAGATGGTTCAACCAATGTTTCAATCAATGGTTCAACGGTGATTTGGTGAGATTGAAGACGGAGTTTAAGGAAATTCACATCAAATTTGCAACTAATTTCACAATAATGAAGATTTTGTCCAAAGTGTTATATGTGGAGATGAATTTTCAATCATATTTTCAATATTCCTGTTGTTGTATCTTTAAAAATAAAAAACAATATTTTTATACCATTTTTAACCCATAATATTTTTAACTTTATTTTTAACCATAGCTAGCGGCGATGATGAAGATTGTGAAGAACAAGATCAAGATTGTTATACCAAAACGACTTGAAGCCAAGGGGAGATTTGTTGGTTTGTCCTGAATTTTCTATCCTACTTGGACTATATATCATAATTATGTTTTTTCTTTCAGGATTTCATGGTAGAAATTGTCTTCTTTATGGAGAAGGACTCTACAACAGTTATCCTTTTCTTGGAAGATAAGTTGGGACTTTATAAATGAAGATGTCTTCTCATATATAGCACAATAACATCCATAATGTAGTATTTAAAGAATCTTATTTAGGAGGAGATTATTCTCTCAATATTATGTTTTTATATTAGTTTTAATATGTAGGTCACTTGACCAAATCATATTATACATTATGCTTACTTTTAGTATAGTTTTTATTTGTCAACTTATTTATCACTATCCAAGATTTACAATTATTGCTTAGTATGACGCTACGCTATTTTGATCTACGACGGCTTTGCGGCTAAGCTCTCATGAGAAGCAGTCATTTAAACCGGCTTTTATATGTAGCTTGGGAGAGAGGATATGAGGTAGGTGAAGGCCCTCAAAATGGTGCTTCCCCTATGTGACGATAATGAGGTGTGGCATATTAAGATTAGGGAGAAAATGGTTTCTCTTATGTCATGGGAGGTGGAGCCTTCGGGAACCTCGAAGCACGCAGCCTTTTCTCTTCTCATTGGGTGCCTCAACATCCCTTTTACTTTCCACATTTATCACACCGGTGGCGAAATTTGGGAGACTCGTCGGAAAGAGTGGCACCCTTTATTGGGGAATAGTTGAGACAAACACAACATATAGCATCGACGTTCCACCTTCCTTTGTCTTTCCTCTTCATTTGGTTGGCCATAATCTCCCTGAAGTTGATAGGAACATTGTCATGATACGGTGATAGTATAGAAGCCTCTAGATCACTCTTTGGTCATTCTTTGATGGCATGATCGACCACACACAAACCTCAGTACAATTTTGCTTCAAACTTGATGTCATGCCTCAAATATCGCCCATAGAACCCTTAGTAGGCGACCACTTGGCAATAATTGGGCTATCGGTGAACTAATCTTCTTTGTTGGCCACTTTGTTTGTATTTTCATTCTGGGTCAATCTCATCAACCCAACATAATGCATTGACTGGTATGGGGTGATATCCAGCCTCCATACCCCAGTCCGGGCGAAGGCGAGCAGGAATTCATCAACTTTCCTCTTATGCTTTATAGCCTCTTGTCATTCTGGTATAAAGCATAAAACTTAGAAGCACCAAGTTGGTATAGTACTCGTGAAGGTTCCTTAAATACATTCCAGCGACGGTGGTTGGTGGGTAATGATGTTGTGAAAGTCATTTCTCATCCCACGAGATAAATCATTTCTCGATGTGATTGATCTTCCTCATAAATGGCATAGTGTGCCTTCATGTCGAGCACATAAAATATAATTCCCTCCCAAGTGTTGGTAGAGATGGCTTCATTTGATCTTCCCTTTGCTCTTGTTTTTAAAAGTGGAGAAGCCTTCCTTGTATTGCCTGGATGAGTAAAAAATTCTACAAAGTCATGTTAGTGCGTGATAAAATAACATTTATTTTGTATTTTTACTAATGGAAAAGAAAAATCAACAACTATCCTAAGCTAAGGAAAGAAAGTATATATATTAGATGACCAACAATTTGTTGGATCAAAATCAAATCTTGAGTGAGTACCGAGTGAGAGACCCAATGGCGAGGTGGGGCAGCGAATCGCCGGCCGAGCCACGGTTCTTGGCGGCTGAGTGAAAATTTATCTATCCGAGCGCCACACCGACATTTCATCGGTCTTGACCCGTGGCCTTGGTGTGAAGTACGGAAGTTACCTAAAGCCTTGCACTCGGACTGCGTTTCAACCGGCGTTTCGCCAGCGACCGGCAATTTGCGGGTGGACGTCGCTTAGTGAATTTCACCCCAAACTCACTTAGAAATCCCTTTACATTAATGAATCACTCACTCACTTCACATTATGATTTTATTCACTCGAAGCAATACAAAAAATCAAAATGGCGATTTGTCTTTAAGAACAATATCACTTTCGATATATCATCAAGCAAATCGTGCCTTTTAGCACATGGGTTACTCATCCATACCTCAACTATTATATCAAACACACATTTCACCTCTTATTTTCAGCAAAATGAACATTCACACAACAATATATAATTATTATTCAACCCCAACATATCCACAGAATGAGAAATATTCAATAATGAAAAAGCACAAAAATGGGTAATGGAGAACATGAGTATTGAAAATACTAAATGCATCATGATTCACATTCTTAATAGTCAGCAAAATTAAACAGAGCTCATGAACACATACCAATTTGAGAGTGAGAAGAAGTGAAATTAAAGCTTTGTGCTTGACCAACAATGGTGCTCCAAAAGTAAACATGTTTCACAAGAGAGAGTTAGAGTGAGTAGAAGTGAGAATAGAGAGAATGAGAATGAGAGGCATTACATTTATTCTTTTTCCTCAAGATCACATGGGGCCTTTTAAACTCGCACAACCCGATATTGCAGGATAGTAAAGGCTTCACGGTCCTCCTTTGGGGCGAGATTGCTTATCATCATAGCACTGTAGTGGTGTGTTACTTCCCTACACATCAACGATCTTATTTTTATTCAATAAATCTTTCATAAATTTGGCATAACCCGACATTTGAACCAATGCATCTAGAGGTAGTAATGGACCATTTACTAAACATCTCAACAAATTTTGAGCGGTTGTCCCTCTTTCTTCTTTGCTAACCTCTAAGGATACAGAGGTGGAATCCTAGGCTCTTGGCCCATGCAGTAAAAGCCTCTTTGCTCATTTCTTCTTCAAGCGGCATCATTAGGGAGTTACGTGCGCGTCTCCCTCATTCAATCCTTCTTCATCATTCACAACCTTTGGTGCTTTTGGCACCACATCATTACTTCATCACTACTTGTTTTTGGGCCAACAACCTCTTTGGGCTTCACACCCACATCTTCCAACACTTTTCCACTTCTAGTCACAATGGCCATCCTTCTTGGGTTGGAGTACGGTGTCACTAGAAGTCTCCTTTTCGTTAGGATATTCATTTGGGAAGACAAACAATTCATTTGCGTTTCAAGTGATTAATCTGATACCAGTAGGAGTTCATTGATTGGGTAAGGGTCGAAACCTCCTTTCAATCCCTTGACTCCACTATCGGTGGATTCCACTCTCTTGAGTACTCTGCGGCAGCATCTCTTTAATCTTGGAGCTTCCCACATCGCTCACACCGGGTTATAGTTGGGGATTTTCAGCCTTTGAAGGGAACATATGGGTTTGAGCCGGTGATGCGTTTCCTTCCCATCACGATTTTGATCACAATTACCCCATCTGTCATTTCTATCAACCCAACCTTGATTGTCACAATTTCTCCAACCTTGATTCTCTTCCCTTGGGCGCCAAGGGCCTTGATTGGCACCTTGGTACCCCGTGCGAGAACCCCCCATTTTATTTTCCATGGGTGGCCTTCTTCTTCATACCTAGGAGGGGTGGGGGCTTCCCCTCCATACCGCATTGGACCTTAGTCCCACATGGCATTAACGTTCTTGTTGATTCCTATGACGTGCTTCACTATCAACTCGAGATGGGTCATCATTTTTGCCAAAGTCTCATCTCTCTCCTCTTCCCACTTTCTCATCTCGGCGGTCACAAAACTTGAACCCGCACCACTCGGAGTGCTAATTTCCCTCGCGTGCCAAGATCGATTCGTTTTATACATACGATCCAATAAAGCTCTGGCTATTCCATAGGAGTTGGTCCTTAGAGATCCATCACGCACAAATTATTTGCCACTTATTTGTTAATGGAGTCCAGACATTAAAAACATTGAAGGAGCACTCCATCAGGAAGTCCGTGGATTGGGACATAGGGCCACTTTCTTCTTGATCCTTAGCCATGCCTCATGTAATGGTTCCCAGGGATTCGCTGAAATTGATGATATCATCCTTAGCTATAATATCCTCGATGGAGGAAAGAATCAATCCAAGAAAGTTTCAGTCGCTCTTGCCAGCATGAAGTGATACATCTTGGAGAGTTCCTCCAAGCCACATGGGTTGTTTCCCTAGTCCAAGGAGAATGGAAAGAACCTCAATCGATAGATTCTTGACTTATATTTGTGATGTTAAAATGTTGTCATATCTCAGAAAATTTCAAAGATAGCAATTTGCATCTTCACTCGGCTTACCTCCGAAGAGTCCTTTTCATTTGTAGCGGAGTGCTGTAACATTATGTTGGTCACATGGAGCACCGCGTTCCCTACGCGGGTGATAGGCGAATGGCACTTTCTATGTCTAGCATCATGTAGTCATCATCCTCATGGTCCATATGACCATCCACGGAACCTTCTTGAGATTGTTGACCAATATCGGAGTCATCTTATAAAGGCCCAGAAACAACAACAAAAGTAAAAAACAAAATACAAGATGCTAAATTAATTCAACTCAACAATCAACTACGGGCTATCTAATCCTATTCCCGGCCAACGCGCCATTTTTGATAATGTCCAAATTCACTCCTCGTAAAGAGAGTGTAAATAGATCGTTGGAAAAACAACCTGCAGAACGAATGTAGCGTCAAATCCACGGGGAATATTGCTTAGATGGTACAAAAGTTGTCTATCAAGTCAAACTAAGAAGCATCATTGTATTGAAAACAAACAAGTAAAAATCTAGGGGTTTGTTCAATCAACAAGATAACCAACTTAAAATAAAAGGTGACAAGGATAGGGTATGCTTTTGAATGGGCGTCAATTGGATTGGAATTCACTGAAAATCGGAATTACTACTCATAAATATAAATAATCATGGACGAGTGGGACCCGATATTTTCAACCACTTGGGCACATTTTGCCTCGGGTTTCTCAAACCCCAAGGTCTCAAACAATATATTCATTAAGACTTGGGTTAGATTTTACCTATTTATAGCCTCAAATCTCTCATAGGTGAATGATTATGGGTTTTAGCTATCTCTAGCCTAACACCACACAATCAACACGCAATTACCCACCATTGCTTTCTTATCCATACTCAATTTTTCTTTTTCAAGAAAAAAATAGAGTAAGTAGACATAGCCCACATTTGCAACTATGAGTAATTGAATTACAAATTGGGAGAAAATAACGGTGTCAGTAACTCTAAGATCAATCTAGCAACACCTAATCCAATTTAACCCCAATCATGTACACCTCTAGCAAGAGATTGGCTACTCATTGATGAGAAATACAAAAATTATATTTACAATTAAAAGTCATAACATTCATCATCGAGAGTTAATTTCAAGCTCACAATTGTTTTCAATGGAGGTTTTTACCATGAAGAAGAAGAAGAAGAAGAAGGGCTCCTTAATATTACTCTCTCTAACTCTTTACAAATATGGAATGGCATAATTGGTACTTTCTAGAGAATGTGGAAATAGGTTTTAAAATGCTCCTCGGAATTTCATGTTGCCTTAAATTTTCCTTACGAAGGCGGCCTCACTTCTGTTCGCCAATGTTCAGCAAGTGCCCATACGTAGAGAATGTCGTTGTGTCGTGAGTGGGGGCGGTAACTCTGAGGTCACAGCGGGCGTTGGCACTAGTGGTTCACGAGTGTTGACTCGTGTTCCGTTGGTGCACCTTCCACTCTTGTCCGGTTGCTCTGCGTTTCATCCAGGCATTTGCGCTCCATGCAGTGAACGTCGCTCCCATATGGTCAGCAGTCCTCTTCTTTAATTCCATACTTTGTCCAAGTTTTACTTGCTTTCTCTCCTCAAATTAAATACACATAAAAACTTAAGAAGAGAATAAATCCTCTCAAATGACTTGAAAACTAAAAAAAGCACATGATTTAAAAGCCTAATGAGTTGGTAACTTACCAAATCATAGCAACCTCACCACTGTTAGACATATTTGGATGGGATAGAGTAGAACCTTCCCTTCTGGTTGTTGCAACCTTTTTCGAATTCAGGATATGGTTCACTAGCTCTTTATCCCTTTCTGACATTGTCACGACCGACCTTTTACGCAAATCAAAAGACCAAGACCAAGTTTTTAACATAAGAAAAATATAAAACAATACTAAAACAATAAATTCACCAAATCTTTGCCAGTCTAGAACGTGGCATCAAAAAACTTGTTAGTGCTGCGGTGCCGGCATAAGCACTGTGATCGTACAAGTAGTAAAGTGACACTTTAAGAGCGAGATGTCAAACCCACAGGGGGCGCCAGTTTGAGTGAATTACAAGTTCAAATGCCAATTCAAAATTTAAAATTATTTAAATGTTTCAAGATTTAAAATTTATTTCTAAATGATTTAAATAATTGATCACAAATTTAATTGAAATACAATAATAAAAAGGGCATCCGGGGTTAGGCCAAACAATCATGCAATGCCTCACCTTCATATCGGTTCAAGTATATTATGTGACTTCATTTTGTTGTCTCACAAGATAATTGCAATGTTCATGGTCTTTTGAGCCTCTAAACATAAGCAAATTGGCCTCACAACAACATCATTGAGCGAGGATGTAACAATCTAATTCATAAGCAATTATTTACATGGAGTGGTTTTACGGGGTTATTGTCCTTATTTATGGACTTTTGAACCTATAACCATTTAACCTAGTATTAACTTCACCTTCGTATGTGGGTTTTGGTGTGACAATTTAATCCTGAGTGTCCCGCTATCTTCTAGTTTAGTAGCTTAAGCAAGGCGGAGTGGTATATATCTATCCTAAACGCGAATTAAGTCTTGAAGACTTGAACTTACTTCTTGCATTCCTAGTTCTAACCTAGGTTTTGCTCTTTCAAGTTTGCCTAAGAATAACATATGCATTTTAATGGTGATCAAGCATCAAAATAATAAAAGGCAAGAATACAAGCCAAACAATAATGAAAACTTGAACAAATTATGAATTTAAGCAATACAATCTTATCATGTGGCCTCAACTCTAGAAGAAGGGTTTTAGACACTCATGCTAATACAAAAGACTCCCCATCCATGATGTTTGAATTCATGAAAAACAACGGTGGAAAAATAAGAGAAAACAAACTCTAGGTAGAGTTTCTTCGGGAATAAGGCTAAGGCTCAAAATGGCTATTAGATCAATCACATTAAGGTAGGTAAAGTAGGATACACATAGGGTACCAAATAAATGCCTATGTCACTTCTGGTTTAACATCCTCAGTTAGTTGTCTTAGCACACACTAGAAAAGTTCTAGATATCAAATTAGGGCGCAATTATTTAAAAATATATCTCACTCACATAATAGCACAAATAGTTCAATAATTAAAATCCAAGATTACATAACATATATCTATGATTGATTTTTGACATTATTAAGCCCAATCTTTTTCAAGATTAGATTCAAGCTCCAAAGGCAAGTGTTTCTACCTTATCATGCAATTTTAGTGTATTGTAGTCTCAATGATACCCTAAGTGAAGCGTATATTAAGTAAGGTTACAATTTTTTGCCCTCCTAATAATGACTAATTTTCTCTTAATATAGTCATCAACCATCCATCATTGACTCAAGAAAAAATCTAAACTCTCTAATCGGTTCTAAGAGACAATTCACTAGTAAAGTATCGAAAACAAAAACCGGTGAAACTCAAATAAAAAAAACCAAAAATATCATCAAAATACTACATTCTAGCAGGATAAGTTATGAATCACAAAAAAAAATCTAAGGAAGGCTTACCACTTGAAAAAATTTATGAAAGTGTCAGCTTTAACCTTTTTCTGCGAGCGGGATACAACATATGACAACTCTTAAGGGTTGAAAATAGAAAGAGTCGCCACCTAAAAAATTTAAGGTGCGTTGAGAGCTCTATTCACAAGCTTCAAGTTTATTTCCTAAGTCACCGAGTTGGACCATGGGGCTTTAATTACCTCGAAAGGAAGGTGTTAGGCACCTTTCGGGGTCCACAAGCTGTGGTTCCCAGTAAATTCATTAATGTGGGGATATTAGCTAAGTAAGCAAATAAAGTTGATTTTAACTTATATGTACTTAAATTAAATTGATGAAAGAATAAATAATCAAATAGATAATTAAATTTAGACAAACAAAATAAACAAACAAATAAATATTTATTTTAATTATGGGGCCGAACCTCGTAGACGCCTACGTATCCCCTTATGGGAATCGGGCGAAGACCATAGTTCTCTTAGGGGTTTTAACCTAGCAGGATCACCCCTTGCGACTTAAATAATATTTATGATCTATTTAATTACTCGTATTCAACGGGCACGGACTATCATTTTCCCACTGCCCGCCTAATTAATTTAATTGTTAACTTAAAGCGTTTCTAGGTGACCGTCTATCGTTTAATATTTTGCCTACCGGTCCCAACCCAACGTCAAGGCGTTGGACAACTATTTTGGATTTTGATTCTAAATCTTAAGGCTTTAAAGAGCGAGTAACAAAATACCAGAATAAATAAATAAAACATAGCATATAAAGTTCCAAAATAAGCCTCTTTTAAACCTATGAGATGTGATTTCTAAAGAGATGAAGTGAATCCTATAAACCTACTCTCTAATACAAATATGATGACTTCAGTTTAATATTAAAATATGAGTAATTTCTGAATAATACATTAACGGGGTGAATACGGTAACACTTACTTATTTCTTCTAACATTCGGGTTACCTAAATATTTCTTGTAAAATAAAAAGAAAGACCTGATTTAAACAATTTTCAGCATTTTGCTTAGTTCTGAAAGGTTGGCGATTACAAATAGCATAGACAAGTCTAGCATTCACGCGAGGACTTATTCTTTTGAATTAATTAAGATTAAACACAGAAACAATATTTCATTCAGGCATATTCCTTATTCAAAAAATTAAGAGACGTATAACTTATGCAGGCATCTTTTTAACTAAATAACCATAGACATTGACCATTTATTTTGCTCAAAGTCCTAGAAGCATGAATTCTAGTGTGTTGCCAATATTAAAGAATCACAATGCAGCACGAAAATAAATAAAAACCGTTCTTTAAACCATTTTAACATACCGACATTTACCAAAATAGTTCTTATAGGCGAGGTTTACTATATAATGCTTCAATTAATTAATTATGGTACCTATAGGCGTGATTTCTATTTCTTTGCATATGTTATGAAAATCCTATAGGCATGCTTTCTAATGTGGCATATATTATTAGAAACCTATGAACATGCTTTCTAGGTGATTTAACGTCTGAGTAGCGATAAAGTAAAAAACATATAAACCCCACCCCCGGACCCCATTCCACTATTACTCGTGTTTGTTACACTTATTACAATTAGATGAAAAATAAATTAACTAAATAAATAAAAACAACTAAACCTTTTTAATGATGCTAAATTAATTAAAACTCCCATAGGCTCTCCTAGTCTGACGAGACTCTTCGGTGGATCGGGGAATAAAATTTGAAGATGTACGCAAGGTTAAATAACATAGTAGACAAACAATAATAATAATCTTGTGCATATGATCATAACTTATTTATTTCGAGTAGCACTTGTCCAAATAACATTTTAAACACATAATCATGATGCAATAGCCATTAGAGAGATCAAATAACAAAGTTTATCACGTAACTAATCGTAATTTTTGCAAAGTTAGATGTACTAACTTGATCAATGAGTGCAATTCAATGGAAAAGCAGCGAACCAATGACACCACTGGACCTCAACACATCAAAGATCACAAGAGATCTCATAGATTCAGAGCAATGCTTGTGTTGAGGAGGTATAGAGATTAAGGAGTATAGAAGAAATAAGAGCATGTAGAAAAGTGTTGGTCATCATATCGGTCATCAATGGGGAAAAAATAGGATACTATTTAATAAAATCATAAAGTTTTCCTCAGTGTTCCCACCCACATTCTAAAGGATAGAGAGGGCTATATTTATAGTTGAAGAAAAGAGGGAGTCAAGGAAATAGCAGTCGGCATAATCAATTAAAGGAAGTTTTCCACAAAGCGAGATAAAAAAAATGCATCAGTGGAGAAGAATCATTAATCAAATTATTTTCCTTAAAAGCAGAAACTATTTTACCATAAATATATTTACCCTTAAATAAACAATCGGATAAAGGCAAATCAAATCCCAATACCTCGTTAGTTCAATTAAAGAAGGAAAACAAGCGAAGTAAGAGATAAATCAAGATGTTATTTTTCTTACTTATAGAAATCAGAAATAAAGACCAACCAATAAAGTTTATTTATCATAATAAAAAAATCAGAGAACAAATGGAATATTTATTTTCAGAAATTACCATAATTTATAACATGCTCGTATTGACCGTACAGAAAAGATGAAATATATATAAAATAATGCCTGTTAGTTAAAAAAGCGATCAATTTCAAAAATAATAAAGTTAAATTAATTACAAGGCAAATGAATCAAACAAAGGAAATTTACCATACATAATGAGTACTAAATTACTCTACATTTATGTGAAATTCACAGTACTCTATTTTACATAATGGAGCCGAGTGTCAAGTACATATGTGATAGAGAGAATAAAAGGATACGAATAAAGGAGTTTTGTAATCATTGAATCTATAAGAATTGATCAAGTTTATCGAGATAATAGTCAATTTAAAAGCTATCAATGCATCATATGAATTTACATGACCTTACAATATATGAGCATAAATTGAAACTGTAATTTTCGAAATTCATGTGAATAATCCGAGATAGTAACCAAAATCATACGCATACAATTTTAGGCATATGAACAATGTGATAACAAAACGAGATTTACACACATGAAGAATTTGTGGACATGGAAACTGACCAATAGAGTTTCAGATGTAAAACATCACTTAGTTATGTAAATTTATCATTAAACTCCCTATCATGACGATAAGTAAAAATAATAATAATAATAACAAAATGTTACAAATCGGCCCAAAGACGGAATTACTCTGAATCTGTCAAAATCGGTTTGAATGTTGATGGTGGTTGATAAGACAGGTCGGAGGGAGGTAGAAGGGTGTAGGTGTCTTGTTTTTCGGCGTTGATTTGTTGGAGACGGTGGCGGCACTAGTGAGGAAAAGTTAAACGGAGAAGGGAGAGGAGTGATGTTGTGGCCGGAGCGAGTGGCGAGGCTTTGCCGAGGTGATGCATATTGTTGTTTTGACCGAGAAATTATGGAGGTTTTTTCGATGGGTTAGGAGTTTACGGTGGGTTGTTCGGCGAGGAGTGGGGGAGAAAAGAAGGGGAGAATGGGGGGAAGATGCGGTGGTGTTGCAGTGGTGGCGGAAAGAATGGGAGAGTGAGGGGGAGGAGATCGCGGTGGTTGCCGGTTTGGTGAGAGAGAGGGAGATCGGGAGGCGAGTGGAGTGGATGGAGTTGTCGGTTGGTTGTCGGCGAAGGCCACGAGAGTTTCTTGTTTGTGGCGCGATGTCAGTGGTGTCGCGAGGTGGTGTTCGGGTTGTAGGTGTGTGAAAAAGAAGGGGAAAAGGGTGTGGTGGTGTCGGTGGGTTTCGGCGGAATAGAGAGGGAGAGGAGGGTACGGTTGGCGGGGGTCTCGATGTTGTTTGGGAAGAGGGAGAGAGGAGGAGTGGTGGCGGCGTGGACCGGCGGCGCGGGGAGAGGAGAGTGAGAGGAGAAGGGTGTAGGTATGGCGGCTTTGAGGTTGGGTGGGAAGGGAAGAATGAAAAATGTTTAGGGTTTTGGGGTGTATGTTATGAAATAGGAAAATAATTTAAGTTTAATCACAAGCCGTGGATCCAAATTAAATGAGCAGCTAGATCAAGATTTAGTTAATGGGTCGGGTTGGATAGTATACGGGTTATCCGGATTGGCAAATTGGGTTGAATCAAATGGTGGGCGAAGTGAATTTAAATAATAGCCAAAATTGACTAAAAGTGGCTAAAATTAGAATAAATTGAATGAAATTGAATAGAAAGTATTATGATTTAGAATAAATTGAATGAAATTGAATTTAAATTGCTATTAAATTAATAAATATACTACACTTGTAGATAAATTTAATAAATAGATAATAAAATAATTTAAATTATAGGAAAATCATATAAATATTATTATTAATAAATAAATCCTAAATTTAAGTATACTTATGTAAATATCATATAATTAAATTGTTATATT
Organism: Datura stramonium; assembly: GCA_018107945.1. Lineage (NCBI taxonomy): Eukaryota > Viridiplantae > Streptophyta > Magnoliopsida > Solanales > Solanaceae > Datura > Datura stramonium. The sequence goes on from JACEIK010010665.1 coordinate 15,179, forward strand.
TATGAATAATTCTTGAGAGAGCTAAAATATAAAATCAAGTTATCAAAATATTATAAAAATCATATTATTAACATAAAAAATTTATAAATTCGAGTAATATTATTTGTAAAATTTAGTAAAATTATGTAAATAGTTTATTAAATAAATATATATTTCAAGATAAGGCGCATATTAAACGAAATACATTATATACAGTAATTATTTAATATAAACTTACAATTAATATGAGTCATTTATATGTAACTTGAAATAATTTTCTATGTATGATAATAAATTAGTTTATAAATATAAAAGTAAGTCGAATATTTGCGTAAAATAAATAAATAAAGTATATACATATGCGGCATATTAAGGCGTAGGTAGGTCAAAATTGAGTGTCAACGAAACGCCATGGCATAATGAAGTTTATTAGCTTCACACTTAATCAATAACATAGTCTCGGTGCTAAAACAATAATGCCTGAAGTAAAGAGTGAAAGAAGAAATCCTGGGCCTAATCCTCATCATCTATGAGGAGCTCGATTTTGCTACGGATACGGTGCGTCCACGCGCCTCGGTGCGTCCTAAGCATGTCATCGTGCCTTTCCATGTGGACCCTAGCCTACGCGTCGCGCTGACTCAATGAGGTTTGGGCTGACGCGGACCTCAAGCCTTTTCTGATTCCTACAAATTTGTTATGTACTTTTGACTTGTTTCTTGCACACTGAACAAACAAAAGATAAAAACCTAAATTATCTTAGGTTTCCTCCCAAGTAGCACTTGATTTAACATCGTTGTCACGCCCCGCCTTGGGGGTGTGGTAGCACCTCGTGCCACGCTAGGACTGACGCTGAACTCTTTGAGCCCTAAGCACATCGGTGCTGGTTGGCTCAAACTCGATTCAGAATCAACGGAGCTATATAAGCGAGTGTAAATACGATCCCGGCCCGGCTAGGCCTATAGCCACACAGCCACAACAACAACTTGACTAACGAGAATTTCTTTAATATAAGAGAACCTATGCGGGCGACAAGGCCACCATGTGACTGGTGCCAGATCAAATAACGGATGCTAAACAGCTCGTAGCGAGCAAGGTCACCACTGCCTATGGGATAAGGCCCCTGCGGCCAACATAGCAGCTAAACACACGCCACGAAGCACCTGACCAGGCACAACTAACCACGGAGATATCCACAGGCGCAAGCCTCTAGAATGCGATAAGATGGTCGGAGCCCAGGGGCCAGGCCTACACATCTTGTACAACAAAAGAAAATGGTATAAACCTGCGAATGTAAACTCCCGGGATGAAGTAGGGCGTGACTCTGCGGTAGCTAAGATCACGAGGGGGTCTCGGCTCCTCGTACATAGTCCTGCCGGGCAAGTAATGCGGTGCCCCAAACGGGCGTCGGTACCGCAGTGCAGTATGTGGCCCGAACATGGCGAATATAAACAACAATACTAACTCTTGAATAGCGAAAGTATACGAAACTTCTGGGTGGCGAGATGAAATAAACATTTATGCTGAGTAAGGTAGAATCATACTTGTCGTCATGGCGACCTGCTGTCCTATAATCTAATAGATATCATGTATATACAATATATATATAACATACAAGGACCTATACCGGCCCCATTAAGCCGGAAGGTGCCAACCAACACACAATCTATATACCCCTACCGGGTCAAAACCATCCAAAAGTAAATCACTCCACTCGCCTACTAACTACGAGCACCTTTCTTAGGCCCCACAGGTATACATCTTGGGCTCTGCGGGCTGACTATAACAGTAGCCGATGGGAGGACTCTGTATCTATAAATTATAATCTGTATCATGGCCCACAGTAAATTACACAGGCGCAAGCGCTCAGAGTAGCTATAATGCTATGATAGTCGGCTGATATGAGAATGTTGCATCCCATCTTCGTCCCTCTGGACTGACACCTCCTTGGAGTAGCGTATTCTCTACCCTACGGCGAGCGATCGACACAACTATTAACCAGGGGCGTGGCAAGGGGAAACTCTAGGGAATTGCCCTCATAGCATAAACGGTCTCAACAAACAATAATCACATATAGCAAGCATGTTCGATCACAGAAAATACTATCGGTATTACGATTTCTTATTCGAACTCTTTTACTTTAAACTGATTCTCATCTTGAGCTATACGTATACCGAGATATTATCGAAACATCGATATTGCTTTACTAACTTTTGTCTGATATATCATAATATTATAAAACATTCTTGCTAGATTCATCTTGGACTCAATTCTCGACTTAATTCTTTCTTCTATAGTTCACGCTATTGCTATATCTTGATTACTAACTTGCCGAGAAGGAACTAGCTTTACATACCATGATTCGATTTCCCAACTAATTGGCGTAGCTCGGTGAGTACTTCTACTATTTCTCCCAGCGTTCCATATATGTCAATTAGAACTAAATACGGTAATAATACAAAGAAAATATCACTTTTAATTATATATATAGCCCAAACTTTTAGGCTTATCGAAAACGGTCAAAAGCTAACTATTTATCGAAAGTACGAGAAGGGAGAAATACTCAACTTTAGGGATAGGAGTATGTTGACACTAATTTGGGAGCAATTCTACTTACCTTAGCTCGGTAGCACGACGAGTCGCCAGTAATTTCACAGAAACTAAATCCGTGGAATGCTCCCTTCTTCACTTAATACCTTGGTATGCGGAGTTAATTTGAGTTTGGACTATGTTTGGCCGATTATAATGCGGATGAATATTGTAGTAAGGAATCTTCGTTCCCCTTTGTTTTCCCTCAGTTTCTGAAATTATATGGATTATATCATTAAAGAAGCAGTTGGAGGCTTTATACTTGGTCTGGGGCCTTCGTGGCTTGGCATATCGCAGAGGCCCTCCCTTCGTGACACGTTGCCATCGCGGAGGGCTCGGCCGGCTCACTCCGCGATGGTTCCAGCCCAGTCTCTTATTCGGTCTTTCCCGAGCCTTTTTCAACATGTATGGCATTCAAAACTCTTAACCAACATGCGAACCATCTATATGTCGAGAATTTATGAGATTATGGCATCCTCCCCCTTAAGAACATTCGTCCTCGAATGTAATCCTCTATTTATAGGAATTCTCGACTTACTCAACTTATTCTTAGAAAAATTTTGTGAGACTTTCCTGTAATATGGACTATCTCAAAAACACGAAATGCAAAAAGTCTAATACGAATTTGCCTCACACAAAACCATAGAATTCAACACATAAAAGACTAAGTCGACTATTTCATTTATACATATAATATAAGGCATTTCATAAGATAACAATACAAGCATACCTCCTGGTGACTAGGCTTGGAATAAGTGAGGATATCGGACTTTCATGTCTTCCTGCCTTCCCCAGTCATCTCCTCTCGGTTCCTATTCGCCACGGTACATTGTGACGCAATATCTTTAGTTTCCAATCTGAATCTGTGTCTAAGATGGCTATTGGAACCTCTTCATAGGCAGTTCTTATTAACTTTGGACATCTGAACCAGGACAACTACGGATGGTCACCTCTTGTACTTTTTAGCATAGTCATCTTGGAAAGCTGGATGAGCAGGTGTTACAATTTACAGGAGTAGGTTCAGCACTCGTATGCCACTTGTCCCTATTCTTGGCTAGTCCCACGATGGGCCAGATCTCGGAGTAGAACACCTCTCTTGCGAATCTCATCACCTTTCGTGGAATACTTTCCCGGAAATGCCAGTCATTCATCAAATTCCAGTCTCTGCGCGCTTGTCGGCATACGATTAGATACGTGGGTCCCATTAGGCATTCTACGATAAGCTTTACCTTCTCCTCGGCGATGAATAATATCGGCCCAATCGGCGGCTCTCCCACTTCAAACCCCGACTGGCGATCTACATTTCGCCCATACGGTGCCTCAAAGGCGCCATACGGATAATTTGAGTGATAACTATTATTATAAGCAAACTCAATCTGACATTAAGTATCCCAACTACCTCCAAAGTCAACACACACGCCCGTAGCATATCCTCGAGCGTACGAATAGTGCGTTCCCTTTGCCCATCTATGCGAGGGTGGAATGTTGTGCTGAATTAACACTGTGTTCCCCGAGACCTCTACGGCTTATTGCCAAAATCTAGGCGCCAGATTGTGCTCCTGCCCGAGAGATAGATGCGGAACACCGTGTAATCTAACTATTTCTCGATAGACAATTCGGCGTAATCTTCGGCGAAAGTAGCTTTCCCTTTAGCGGAAATGCATTGACTTTTCCATTCAGTCTTTTGTCAACTATTACCCAAATGGAATCATACATGCAGTATGGGGTAATCTGCTACCACAGTCCATGTTCTGCTTCTCATTTCTAGAAGACACGGTATGTCTGAGAGTCAATCACTTTGGTTCCTAAATTGTTAAAACTTTTACTTGTTGGCAATTGGAGTACCTTTGGGCTGGGAACCACTGTTCCCTCATCATGCGGCACCGGTAGATCTCATAATATCATTGGTACATTTTAGTCGCGCCGAGTGGAGAGAATAGCGGGCGTATTAACCTCACTCATAATCTGGCGGCGAAACCACGAGATATCACGGAACACAAAGCGCCTTACATTGCAATACTTCATCTGAGTTACCTGAAAATCTAAGCGTTTTCCCTTGCTTGAAGTCTGTCTTTAATTTGAACCAGTCGGGATCTTCTATATTCATAGTTCCTTTACCTCCACAACTAATGAAGACAATGATTATTACGAGATTACAGCTCTGTTGTCCTCTATTTACGCTACCTGACGGCTAAAACATCTAGTGGTGTATTTCTGAGCCAATTCCCGTGTTAAGCTACAACTATGCTAAACTCCCCATGATTTATGGCTAAGGGCGTTTGTTACTACATTGACCCTTCTTGCTTGATACAGAATATTCACATTTAGAGAACTTGGCATATAATTGACGGTCATACTAGCTTATCATGCGGAGAACAAACCAGTGTCTATAGGTATAGCTAGGCTTATACGGCCTTTTGACACATGCTAAGGCTACTTGTTCTTGGGATAGCTGAACAGCGTCCGCACACCATGTGCCCTTATACGTCGGAAGGAATCCTGATAATGATCATGCTCTCTAATAATTTGTTGAATAACTTGAATAGCTTGAATAGTGGGTTGAATGACCCGAATCTTATGATAATCTATGATACTCTAAATGTCTTCCTAATTGAACAATTGTAGAGGCGAAGTATGAGTCGGACTTACTCTCGGGCGATCCATTCCTGGATCTTATATAGGGGAACCTACCGATCTCCTTGTCTTAGTTAAACCTTTATTACTTTAGCAGTACTACTAATTTCTTACGCCTTGTTTGTATCCACTCGGATTTATACTGGCATTACGAAATTCTCGATCTTATGAGCAATCTGTAGAGACCCCAGCCTTCTCCTAGGACTGCTAATATCTGAATATCTCAAAAGAGAACCAGTGCAGGTACTAATTCATCCACTTGACTACGTGTGGACCCTTTCTTGCTTGGGGTACTCACGGTTTTGTCGCGACGGAGATAGCTAGGCGGCTTGCGGGGTGTTGCATGATGACGGCTAGATTGACTGAGCTAGCTCTCACCTACAAAAATTTGGGAGAAACAATGTACGACCACTTAACATCACGGAGACTCCGGTGTTTCTAATCTCTAGAGTATGCTTAATGGAGTCGTTATTTACGGTTACGGCACATGCAATAATATTCTTGGTCTTTAGGGATGCTTCCTGCTATCACAGGTGTCGGTTGGTCGTTAGGCCCAGTCTCATGCGCCATATCATCTAACCACACGATTGAGCTACTAATTCTTGTAAGCTTGAAGTCTAGATGTCGGCAACAAGCATATAAGTCCATTAACTCAATGGCGAAAGCGAGAGTTTCTATGGCCTCATCGTAGAATCTGCACTTAACACCCTTTTTTTTGCGAGGGTCTGTGATACGATGCAGCCTTCCTAGCAGCTAACCGGGGCTCGTGTGATTGTAACCCCCTATTGTGATTATTACAGCATATGGTATACGTATATATATTAACAACTACGTACAATCCATACTAAATTTTGTGGTAATACGTAATCTACGCATACTTTACTTGAATTTCACTTATTGCATGATATCACTTCTCTGGTTTAATGATATCTCTTGTCCTCTCGTATCATTTCATTGGATTTTCATCCCATTAGAACGGCAAACACATGCACTTTAGCTATAATGTGCTATTTGGAATTTCGCCACTCTTACAGCGGGGTCAACATCCGAACCTTGGGCCTTACTTGGCATTATATTAAGGCACAGTATTTGTACGGTGAACCTCACCTCTAGGCCACACTAGATTAGAGTCTCGAGGTCGGCACCCTCTTACCTTCTCAGTGGCGGGCCCCGTACGCAACATTCTAAACTATAATCTTCTTGTCTCTTAGCTAACAAATTAGGGTTTAGTCATAATACACGATATTCTATCAATGCACGGAGGTGATTCTAGTTTTCCCTCAAAATCTTGTATTCATGCTCTTCTCCCTCATCTTCCTTAAGTAGACTCTGGGGTTCAAGGTACACCTTTTACATTGTAAATAAGGTTACCGAGTCAAGTTCCAACCTATACTTCTTCTAAATTTCGGTCGGACCCATGTTATTCACTTATAATCTCACATGCTCGATATCATGACTAAGATTATAACTATTATATTGCATACATACCTGCCATCGTTAGCATGCTACGGTGGATTCGGCCTTTTAAGATTAAACTTGACTCTTCTTGGAAGTACATCATTGACGGATCTCCTACGCCCACTTGAGTAAGCTAGTAGTCTTACTTGCTCTTCGACTTATTACGCGAAGTCACTTTAACACATAATCCCAAGGGCTCCTTACTCTTTCTAACACTTTAAAGTCAACAATCACACCCACTTCTTGCCTACTTTGGGCAACATCGCCTCAATCCTTATGCCCTTTGCTATCTTTTGGGATCAAAAGTAAGGGTAGGAATGGCTTTCTTGCGCAATGAAATGAGACATGGAACTATACCACATACGAAAGGATGGAGGTGGGAATCTACATTTCCCTCTCTTTCTCACACTTATACGATAATCTAAATTGTCTATTATCTTAATTAGATCTTATATATCTAACAAATATCAATCAACTCATTTATACGTTATGACTTCACAATGCAAGTTATCGGCATATACGGGGATGGTCTTTGATAAAGGTATCACATTGGGAGGTCGCTAATACCTCCTCCTGTAGCATGAATTACCTTATGGCTAGCATTTTGGTGCCCTCACATTGCTTATATCGATCTTACACAGGATATGATGTGTTGATCTTCCATTTTGATACGCAAACAAAGAAATTATGATAGTTTCACGGACTCAGCCCTATATTGGCACAGCTCTATAGCACGATTGAATATGAAGAAAGAGTAACCATCTTATTATGCCTTACGGCCTCACGCATATAGTATGTGGTGCACAACACATCCGTAGACAAGACTCTACTTAGCACGGCACGAGACTCCTTGGGACACGACCTACTCGTGCCAAGTTTGTCACGCCCAGCAGGGGGTATGAGCGGCACACAGTGCCCTGTTGCTAGGACTGAGGCTAGACTATTGAGCCTAAGCACATCGGTGCACAGGCGCTCTAGCTACGATTCACAAGAAATCAACGGGCTATATAAGCGGTTGCATCTGACCCCAATGTCTTGGCCTATAGCCCTTTACAACAACAACATCTAACAATTTCTTTAATATAAGGGAACCTATGCGGGCGGCAAGGCCACCATGACTAGTTGCCGAGATCAAATGCCCGGATGCTAACGGCTACATAGTAGACAAGGTCACCACTACTAGCCGGATAATTTCCACACGGCCAAAATAAACTGACTAAACACACGCCACATTACAGGCCAGCACAACTAACCACGAGAGATATACACCAAACTTCAAGCCTCTAAGAATGCGATAAGATGGAGCCGGGACCTACCCATCTTTGTACAACAAGAAAATGGTATAAGCCTCTGAATATCCAAGCTCCGGATGACGGGGAGTGATGACTCTCACATTGGCTACGATTACGAGGTCGGCTTCCTCATCTATAGGTACACAGGCAAGTAATGCAACGCCCCAAACGGGTGTCGGTACCATGAGTGCAGGAGTATGTAAAGCAGTGAACATGGCGGGTATAAACAACAGTACTAGTAACTGCGAATAACAAAAGAGTATACAAGAAGCCCCATCTGGGTAGCAGGGATCTTAAATAAGCTTATACGTCTTACTGAAGGTAGGTAGAATCATACACATCGTCATGGCGACTGCGCATTACATCAGCTAATAGATATCTTGTATATATACATATATATAACACACAAGGACCCTATCTGACCCAGCATCCGTCGGAAGGTGCCAACCAACACACAATCTATATACCCCTACCCGGGTCAAAACCATCAAAGTAAATCAACTCCACTTTCATGCCTGCTTCTGTGAGCACCTTTAAAGCCCACAGGTATGCCTTGGGCTCTACAGACCCTGTGCTTTATAGCGTATGACGAGTCCAGGAAGACTCTGTCACATGCTTGTAATGTGTTGTAAACTTTAAAGTTGCCCCCAGGCGCAAACGACGGTGGTTATAATGCTATCTTTAGTCGGCTTTGATATGGGAATCTTTGTCCCTTCTTCGTCTTGTGGGCGGCATGCCCTCCTTGGGTGACATTATTCTCACCCTCTAGCGGGCGAGTCGACACGGTTATTAACCACAGGCGGCAAGGAAACTCTAGGGGTGCCCTCACCAGCATAAACAGTCTCCAACAAACAATAATCACATATAGCAAGCATGGCTGATCTAAAAATACACTATCAACATTCGATTTCTTATTAGAACTCTTTTACGCATTAAACTAATTCTCATGCGGTTATACTATATCGAGATATTATCGACTATACGTATTGGCACACTAACTTTTTATTACCGAATATATCATAATATTATAAAACATGCTTGCTAGATTCATCTTGGACTCAATTCTCTGGAGCTTAATTCTTTCTTCTATAGTTCACGCTATTTGCTATCTTGAATTACTAACTAGCAAGAAGGAACTAGCTTTACATACCTTCATTTCGATTGCCCAACTAATTGGCGTAGCTGAGTCCCGTGCTTCACTATTTCTCCCAAGCTTGCATTCATATATGTCAATTAGAACTAAATACGGTAATATTAGAAAGAAAATATCACTTTCAATATATACATAGCCCAAACTTTGTCTTATCGAAAAGCGATTAGAAACTCACTATTTCTCGAAAGTACGGAAGGGAGAAATACTCAACTTAGGGATAAGTATGTTGACACTAATTTGGAGCAATTCTACTTACCTTAGCTCGATGCCACGAAGATTCGCCGTAGAGATTTCCATGGCCCAGTCTGTGAATGCTCTTAGCTGTAATACCTCGGTATGCAGGTTAAGTTGAGTTTGGACCATGTTTGACGGCGTAATCGAATGAATATTGGTAAGGAATCTCGTTCCCCTGTTTTCCTCGGTTTCTATGGAAATTATACGAAATTAAACATTAAAACAGAAGTTGGAGGCTTTTATACTTGGGCACCAGACAGGGCCTCCAGTGACACGGCGCCATCGCGGAGGCCCTCCCTCCGTGACACGTTGCCATCGCGGAGGGCTCGGCCCCGCGACTCCTCCAGCGTGGTTCGTGGAATATCTCTTATCGGTCTTTCCAGATTTTTTCGGCATGTATGGCATTCAAAAACTCTTAGCCAACTTGCGAATAGGCCATCACATATTTGAAATTTATGGGGTGTAGCATTGGCGGCACTGACATCATCAATTCTGCCCCGGCTCCTCCCGCGATGGTTCGATGAATCTCTTATCCGGTCTTTCCCCGGGCCTTTTCCCAGCATGTATGGCATTCAAAAACTCTTAACCAACTTGCGAATAGGCCATCTACATGTTGAGAATTTATGGGGTGTAACAGTCGCAGCATGACATCATCAATTTTACCACTTTTTTCCACTTTAAACTTATGAATTGCACCCGTAACTTTTTTGTCCAATTTTCTACTCCGCTCGAGGGGTGGTGGTTGAAAAATAGAGGCACCAAGCAATAGATGTCGCATCTTGAACTTCGTGGACCTTAACGTAGGGATGTGATTTTGCCCCATTGGCATGACAAACTTTAGAATGAAGCAACTTTGACCTTCCTCTCCAAAATCCTCCATAGACTTGGTTGCCTCGATTTTCATATCGTCAATCAAGTAATAATGATTGGAATGTAATCTAAGTCACTCCATTTTTAAGCATGCTTCCTTCTTAACATTCTCCCCCTCAAATGCACTAGAGTCTTCAAAAATGATTTCTGGGCTTTTTTTTTGCAACTCTAGTGTCACTTTTTTCAATTTCGGCATCCTGCATTATTGTTGGGTTGGTTGGTTGGAAATTTGTCTTTATCTCTTCAATGTCCATCTTGACCTATTCTTCTTTGGGATATGAATTAAAACTACTACCCATGACTAGTTTATATTGAACATTGCATGTCTCTATAATAGCATTGTTTAATTTGGCCTCCAATTTCCGAGTAGCAATTTCTAATAGCTCCACTTCTTAACTTTGATCAGCATGCATTTTTAAGAAGTCCTCTGTCAGTCGTGAAATGCCTTCACGGTTATCCCTATGTACTTGAAGTTGTTGAGCCTGCTTCACTAGCCAATCATCGTTCACAATTTCCACCTGGTCAAGTTTTGTTTCTTGATGGGAATTTTGTAAGACTTGTAGACATCCTCCGATGGAAAAATCCATATTTTTGATAACTTCCTCATCATCTTGTTGCACTTTTTCCCACTAGTTAGTTAGCACTCGTCCGCATCATTCATTCCTTCCTATTATGGTGCTCAATATCTCCTCAAGTTCTTCTTTTAGAGAACTAGGGATTTCTTCTTCAAATTTTTGCTCTTCTTCAATTTCACAATTTTCATTGTGGTCATAAAGATATTTTGGCTCATCCTTTGATCTTGAAATCTATTCTTCAATCATTTTTTCTTGAGGAATAGACAATTCCATGGGCATGGAGGAGTGGCATCCTTCTCCAAGTTAGACTACCGCTCCAAAAAACTTGAAGCATGGCTTCCATACATTCATATGCAGTGGTTTGTCCTTCACATTCCATGTCATTGTTTCCTTCAAATTCAAAAGCACAACTCGCATTTTGGTTATAGAAACTGTATTGAGAAGTGAAATAGTTGGGACAATCTCCCCAATGGCCACCTTGACCATCACATAAAGTGCAATCATACCTATCATAGAAGTAAGAAGGTGCACACATCTCTCTTCTAGGGGCATATTTACAATCTTTCCAAAAATGGGGTCCTTCACAATATGGATATCGGTCATCAAGATTTGAGTTACCACTACCAAACCCTTTTTTATTCCATAATACCATAGTAAAAATAAAAACTAACTAAAACAAAAAAACACAAAATAAAACAAAGTGATATAAGTAGGAGATAAAGACTACAAGAAGAATTTAAACACCAATTAACTATTATTGAACCGTATTCCCCGGCAACGGCGCCAAAATTTGATCATGCCCAAATTACACCTCTCTATGAAGTAAAAAGCAATCGCTGTCAAATATAGTAACTTAACTTAGGTTGGTCTAGATCCCACAGAGAGTAGGAAAGAAATAATATGGTAACGATGAATAAATCAATCAGTAGTCAATATTTCAAAAAAGGGGTTGCAAATAAAAGAAAAAGTAATTCTAAGTAGTGATTAAGTTGTTACCAAATTAGTGACACAAAACTAGGATTGTATTCTCCCGTGATTTCATAACGTAGTAGGCTTATTTTATTAGTGATCTATCTTAGTCAATTTTGTGTAAGACTGATGATTAAGTTTATTTAACGTCTCTCGACATACATAGATGAATTTCACCTAAATCCTCTCGGACTTTAGGTGTGTATATTCTTTCCTTTCCATAAGTATTGGTTTAAGTATCCTCGGGTAGAGCTCAAGTTAATTAGATGAGGGTTGGTATCCTCAAATTACAACTATTATTCTCTTTTCCTAACTTCAACCTATTTGATCGAGCAAGTTGAAGATACAGGCAATTAAATATTAAAATAAAGAGAATAATAATTCACTCAATTCACCACTCAAAAATCACTATTTTATTTTGCCTACTTTTGTTAATCAATCATGATTCTGACAATCTTAGCTTAAAAGATTTAGTCATGCATGTTAAAGAAAATAATAACATAAGAAGTAGAAGAAATTATAATGAAATACTTACAATAGTATGAAATTTTTTAACAAAATATCCAAAGCTAAGTTGAATCACAAGAAGTTGATGAATTATCCAACAAATATTCGACTAAATAATTACATAAATTCGTAAAGTATAAATTGTACAACACTTAACACTAAATTCCACAATGTTTCATTGTTGGACAATAATGGGACACCTAAAGCATGCTAAGAAATGGTATATATATAAGTAGATTAAACCTTCATTATTCCTGCTTAGATTAGGCTTGGATTTTGCAGCTTCTGTTCCTATTTGAACTGGGATTTGAACTTCTGGCGCCCACCAGGCCCTGCGCGTCGTTTTACTCATAGTGTTGGATGCTTGGTGCGTCGGACGTCTCCCTGCACTTCCTCTGCCTACATGTCACATAGGCCATAGCATTGTTATGCATGTGTGACGCCAACCTTTGTCATACTCATTTCCTCGTCCCATTTTTTCCATAATTGCTATTTTTAGCCATTATTAAGCTAAATTCCGTCACTTTACTCCCTGAAAATATCTAATCATGTACGCTAGCTTTTTTTCACAAATATTGTATAAAACCAAAGAAAACACACACAATTTATTCTCAAAATATAGTTAAGCATGGGGAAAATATAGCAAATAAGTGCGTAAATAAGCCCTATATCTCCCATCTCCCAAACTAGTTACAGAAAACTCCAAATGAGATGATGACCACTATAAGCACTCAAATGAGAGTGATAAAGAAGAAGACACATCAATGCATCTTGCCCTAGCTATGTGATGTAGGGCATATTTATGCACTTATTTGTCATATTTTGTCCGTGCTTAGCTGTGTTTTGATAATAAACTGTGTTTGTTTTATTTGATTTTATATGATATTTATGAAAAAGAGTTAATGCAGATGATTAGATCTTTAGGGATTAAAGTGACGAATTTGGGCTTAACTGTGGTTAAAAAGAGCAAGTATGTCAAAACCAAGCCAAGGAAACAAATGTGATAGAAGTTGGCATCGCATAGGCATAGCAGTGCTATGGCCTGTGCGACGCGCAGGCAAGGTCCACACACAGAGTGTCATGGGGCGCCAAACATGTGGCGCTACATGCAGCGCGGTGCACAGATAGTATGCAGATGACCAGAGATTCTAATCCCAGTTCGACTAGGAACAAAAGCTGAAAAATTCAATCAATCCAAGTAGGAAAAATGAAGGCTTAATCTACTACTATATATACTCTTTTTAAATATGCTTTAGGTGGTGGAACATTGTGGAATTTAGTGTCAAGTTTGCACAATTCATACTTTACAAATTTGTGTAAGTACTTAGTCAAACATTTTTTAGAGAATTCATCAAGTTCTTGTGATACAATTTGGTTTTGGAGATTTGTTAAACAATTTCATACTATTGTAAGTATTTCATTATGATTTATTTTACATCTTATCTTATTTTTTTCTCAAACATGAGCGGCTAAATCTCTTTAGCTAGGGTTGTGGGAACCATGATGGATTAACAAAGTAGGCAAAATAAAATAGTGATTCTTGAATAATGAATTGAGTGGATTATTATTCTTTTTGTTTTAATATTTAATTGCCTGTATCTTTAACTTGTTTGACCAAAGAGATTCAAGTTATGAAAAGAGAATAATAGTGGTAATTTGAGGCTACCAACCCTCACTTAATTAACTTGAGCTCTAACCGAGGATAATTAAATCAAGACTTATGGCGAGTGCAAAATGTACACACTTAAAGTCCGAGATGATTTAGGTGAAATTCATATATGTAGGTTGAGAGGCTTTATATGAACTTAATCGTTAGTGTTACGCAAAACTAACCAAGATAGATCATTAATAAAAAAGCCTACTATGTTATAAAATCATGGGGAGCACAATCCTAGTTTTGTCTCAATAATTTTATAAAAACTCAATCATAGTTTAAGATTAATTTTTATTTTTATTTGCAACCCCTATTTCGAAATATTGACTACAGGTTAATTTAATCATCGTTAACATACTATTTCTTTCCTATTCCCTCTGGGATCAAATCCAACCTAGTTGGGTTACTATATTTGACAGCGACCGCTTTATACTTCATTGCGAGGTGTAATTTGGGCGTGATCACTATGTAACACCCCGAAGGTCCCCAAGATCAGACCCTAGACTTGGAGTAGAAACCAACAAAAAAGATCTACAATTTGAGTCGTGGTATGAACTAATGACCCATTATGTGAGTCGTGGTAAGCCAACAGTCCTTCATGATCCATCTATAATGACATGTGGTATGAATCATTATGTCACTCATCCTAAGAAAGTCCAGAAACTTGTTGAATTTTCCCTAGAACTAATGATCCATATGACAAGTGTTTGGAGGCAATAATGACTCGTCCTAATGAGTCATATGATGGAAGATTAGAAAAGATGCAACATTGATCCACTAACCATGAGTCATAGGACGACTCGTGGTATCTTCTAACGGGTCATCTTGTCTATCCGTTGGCTGCAGATCAGAAAGTGAAATTTTGAGTCCAAAAGTAACAACTGGTCATAACGAGTCATGGTGACAACCAACGACCTGTTGTGTGATATATGGTGACTGGATAGGCAATTTTCAATATAAGTTCCCAGGGGAATTTTCATAACTCCAAACTTTTTTAATTCCTAAACTACGTAGCATTGGGATATTTTGGAGGGGGGTTTAGGGGAATTAGTCGACCTTCCCCTCTCATTCTCTCTTAGACTCTCAAAATAGAACGTAGTATTTTCAAGAATTCTCACAAGCCAAGTTAGGGTTCCTCATCAAAGCTCAAAGAATTCAAGCTCTAGCAAGGGAATATTCTTTTCCAGGTATGTGGGACTTTAACAAGGGTTCCCTTCTACCCTTGTGTCCAATGAATTTAAAAAACCCCAGCAAGTTAATTTCTCTAGAACTCATGTCTTAGAGTTTTCATTACATTATTGATTTACCTCATCTTTTCTCAATGCTTTAAGGTTTCCATGACTAGTATTATACGATATTCATGACGTTATTTTTAGCTTGTAGAATGTATTTTCATAACCTTGATATTAGCATGTTTTCAGAGATTTTTCTCCATGAGCTAGCCTTGTTTTCAAATGGCATGGTTTTTCAAGTACATTTGATTTCCTCATGATTTAAGTATTTATTTTTCATAGTATTATCAACATTATTAGTATAATCAGTATCCTCAGTATTATCATGTCTTATAGACTCTCAGGACATTTTCAAATAAACTAATTCTGACTTAATCTTAGGGCATCAATTTTTGAGCAATCAGTATCTATCAGTAAATAGTTAGAAAATTATTAGTTAGGAGTAGTACTTAGCACCGAGCCGGACGGGGTTCAGCCTACTCAGATTCCCAGAACTACGTGTCACTGTTGGTTATTAGTGTGAATAGGCCTCAATTAGTGATCACACAACCATGCCTTTATACCCTCATATTACAGTTTCAGTCTTCACTGCAGTTACAATTTTATCTTTCAGTGCATGTACATGACCCTAAAAGTCAAATTTTTTATTACTTTCAATATTTTTAGATTTTCATGTTATCTTCAGTATTTATGCATTCAAATAGGGTCATTCTACATCAGCTCAGTTATACTTTCCAAATTTTACTAGTATGTTGTTATACCTCAATTGCATACCTCACATACTCAGTCATTCCATCATAGTTAGACTCGCTCCTGCGTTTGCTAGTAGCTATCAGTGGTGAGTCCTCATCTTCCGAGGATTGGAACTATTTTTCTTTTATTCAGTTGTCTTGTTTTAGTTATAGACTTTGGAGTTAGCTGGGGACTTGTCCTAGTAGCTCATCAGTTAGTAGAGGCTTTCAGATAGAGTATTAGTGTTTTAGCTTATGACTCAGTGTTTTTCTAGCTATTTCAAATTCAATCTATTTCAGTATTTACTTATGATATGTTCTACAAACTAAGTTAGCTTCCGCTCAGTTTTCTATGTAATTTAGATCATGTTAGTAATATGCAATTCTATGGGTTAGCTTGGGTCCACTTGTGGTTCTAGGCACCGTATCGCATCCGAGGTATTTACTCAGGCCATGACAAGTTATCCGCCAGTAACACTTGCTCCAAATGTTCCATCAATCTCTCAAATCCTGCTCTGACTTCGGATTCTATTCTTCTAGGATCATATGGTTCTCGTTGACCCTTATTAATCTTGATAGGAATATTGAGAACCCAGAAGAAACATGTCTAGGAGGAATAAGATTGTGAATTGTGTTGTCAATTTTTTTGTCATGGATCCTAATAATCCTTTTATCATAGTGTTCTTTCCCATAAAATTGATAGTCTACCTTGGTGCTTCATGCTTTGTAGTGAAATGATTTCATTTTCTTCATTCGTTTTCTTTTGCACACAAGTTTTACCTTTGACGCTGAATAAGAATTTGCTTTTGACTTGTATATTTTATACTTAGATGGATATAATACAAGTTTATATGCACTTACTGGATTAATGCTCCTCTTGGGCTCTTTACTTGTGCTTAGATGCATGTAGGATAGGGTTTTTGTCTTTGGTTAGGTCCACTACTTATGCAAGTGTATGTGTGATGTCTTGTGAGTTTACAGCACTTTCGATGCTTAAAACTTAGAAATAAGCATGGAATTAGGTGTGTTTATATGTATATGAGGCACTTTTTCTTTGTTTTCAGAGAAAATAAATGATTGGAGCTGAATTGTGCAAAAGATGGAGAAAACTGCAGAAAAGTGGCTAAGTACGAACCTCAGAACGAGTTGTACCATCCTGGTACGACACGTACTGAGAGTCGTGGAAAATTCCAAGCCAAGAGTGATGAGGCAAAGGTAACTTACGACTCATGGTATGAGTCGTACCATCCTGGTACGAGCAGTACCATGGTAGTCGGAGGAAAATTCAGAAGATATTGCACAGGCTAAGTCTCCTGGGACGGGTAGAAATCACGAATCGTAAGATCTACCTAAGACCCGTACTGAGGAGCCATGGAAAAGTTTAGAAGAAGTGAAGACTGGAGGTCTCAAGGTACGAGAAGGAGTCACGGGTCGTAGAACCGAGGTACAAGTCATACCAAGCTATCCGTGATGAAGTTCAGAAGATTGCCAGAATTCTCAGTATCAAGCCACGATTGATTGTATGACTCGTGTATTCATAGTACGAGTCATAACATTTCACAACACTTAGCCTAATTCAGTAGAGGAAAGCCAACATACGAGTCAAGGTACGACCCCTACAATCCTGTTACAGGTCGTAGGTGAAGTCGGCGGAAGCTTTTAGTAATTTCCCTATTTACTTCGGAGAAGGTTCCAAATATTTGTATAAATACTTTTTAGGTTATTTTCAATAGAGAGAGCCACATATTGAGTTTTCTTACACATAAACACATTAAGAGACAAGTTGTTGTTAACTTTTAATTCAAGTCTTGGAGATTTTCTTGTTTAGATTTCTTCCTTGTTCTTGAATTATTCATCATCAATTCTTGCAATAATCAAGCAGGTTTTCTTTCAATCATCATTGTAAGTATTAACTTATGTGTTTGTCTATGAATGCTTATTATTTTCTTACAATCATGAGAGGCTAAAACCTCCACAACTAGGATTGTGAGAACTATGGTGAATTAACGAATTAGGGTTGCACAAAGTGATTATACACCAATGCTAAACACTTGTATTGTATTCTCTTCATATTTAATGTTCTTAGCGGATGGCAACATTAGGACTTGCCCCAGTTTTTTACTTGCTTGAACCTAGAGAAGTAGAGATTAGGAAAAGAGAATTACAACAAAGCCTTGATCTTTATGGGTCATTGTATAACTTGAGGTGCGGATGCAGGATAGTTAATTTGGGAAAAATTTGATAACAGTTGAATTGAAATCGCTCAGAAACCTTATCCGGTGATTGAGTATAGTTATTTAATAGGGACAAATCAGTCGTTTGGATGACCCCTAGTTATCAAGTTCCACAAGTAAGCATTGGGATATATCACAAGTATAAAACCCGAAGTAGTTATAAATCAATGGGGAACACTTATCCTAGTTAATCGCATAATATTGATAAACAATAACAAATTCTTAACCTTGTATTATAATTGCTTTTATGAAACCCTCCTTTTAGTGTTATTCTACATCCTAGCCTTATTCCCTATGGGATCGACCCAACCTTTGCTGGGTTCTTTATTGACAATGTTCACTTTATACTTTATCAGGAGCGTGAGTTTGAGCGTTATCTATGTGATCGACAAATAATATATGACAAGTAAAGTATCATTCCCTATGAGAACTTTTGATTCTTAAATAAATATTATTTGTTTATTTGAGGGTGATTATCCAAAGGTGAGAGTTATTAAGAACTACTGCATATAAAGTTATCAAAAAGTATCTTAGCTAACATTCTAGAGTTAAATAGAGAAATCAATAAGAGATGACTTTCCAAGGTTATGAGTGAATGTCAATCCTGTTGAGTTTCTGATCTTGGGCATCTTTACGTGCCTAAGTGATAATTATACCCAAGCTTTAGTCATGTTTTTACCTTAATTTTAGTATAATCTCATGTGTTTTGTGTATATTTATGTGCATGAATTAACCAATGTGAGTAGTCCATGTTTGTAGGTGAAAAATGCTAAGGATGGGCTTAATAGGATGATGCATGAGCAAGAAGGAACTTCGAAATGAGTTTAGAGGAAAACGCATGAAGATGGCAAGAGGAAGACTGTCGCACAAGGCATGACATACCACGTTGGGCCACTGGCGCCAAGGAAGCGTGCCACGCTAGGCAGGAAGCGCACCCAGCAGCGTGCCATGCGCAATAGACGGCATGCTAGCGCTTGCAATTCCAGTGTGCCTGCGCGTCCCAGTCGTGCCACGCCATGCCTACTCCACGTCTAGGCCGTGTCATGTAGGTATTTCTCTGTGTCAAGGGTTGTGACATGCCCGATGGCACACGCCAACAATGTCACAACCAGTAAGCCTGCGCGATACCTCCGTGCCACGCCAGCTGCTTATCGTGATGAGCAGCGTGGCACGGAGGCAGTTGGTGCATGAAAAAAATCTCAACACTATAAATTAAACACTTGGGCTTTTTGATAACCATATTACAAGCTTAACTCCTTTCTTTCTATTGACTTTTATTAAATTCAAATGACTCCTAGATCACTTTAAATAAAAAAAATTGCATAAAAAAAAAAGCACAAGTGGAGAAAAGAGGAAAAAGATAAAATGTGAAAATTAGAAGAAAAGAAAAGGGTGAAATTTGCTAAACAAGGAGGGTGATGTTAGTGCGAAAACAAAAAGAAGAAAAAGCTTTGAAGATTAAAAAAAATGAAAGAATGAAAAAGGAAAAAAATGTGAATGATCTTAATGTTGAAAAATTCCCTACTAGTCACCTAAGTTGAAATTTGAAATAAAAAATAAAAGGAGGTATAGGGAGAAAATAGGTGATTGAAGAAAGTGCTAAAAAAGTGAAAGTGTTGTGAAGTATTAAAGTGCTTAGGGAGATTAGTCACTATCTTGGCCAAATAGTTCCTACCCGTCCCTTAGACTATATTACAACCATCTTAAGTCCTAATTGATCCTAGACTCGATTATTAGTAGAGTGTTTACACTAAGAGCAAGCTTATGGGTCGTCTTTTACATGCATGTTGAGTTCTTTGAGAGGGTGAATGATTTTGTTACATCTATGCCCAAGTTAAAATTGTTATATATCATGTGAGTGAAAGGGCATCTCTCCAAATAGTGAGGGGCACATAATGGTAAGATTTTGGTGTATCTTGATTGCCAAATTACATATGATTCATGTTGGCCCAAATATATCTTGTTGAGTTAGTTCTAGAAGTTAAGTGATTTCAAACTTTGAGCTTTAAATGTTGATCTTATATGCATGTTGAGTGCATTGTTGGAACTTGATTGATTTGTCTAATGATCCTAAGTGTAAATAGACTTATTCGTATGGTGAATTTTGTGATTGAAATTGAGAAGGAAAGTAGTAAATTATTCGAGGACGAACAATAGTTTAAGTGTGGGATGGTGATATTGGGAGTATTTACGCACTTACTTGCCATATTTTTCCCATGCTTAACTATATTTTGAGAACAAGTTGTGTGTGTTTTCTTTGGTTTTAAATTATATTTGTGAAGAAAGAGCTAACACACATAATTAGATATTTTCAGAGAGTAAAGTGACGAAATTGGTTTGTGACTAAAAAGAGCAAGTATGGCAAAACTGGATCGAGGAAACAAGTATGACAGAGGTTGGCATCGCATAGGCAGAGGTAGTGCAGCGAGAGGCGAGATGCGCCAAGCATCCGGCGCTATGAGCAACACGGCATGTAGGGCCTAGTGGGCGGCCAAAAGTTCAAATCCCAATTCGACTAGGAACAAAAGCTGCAAAACCCAAGCCCAATCCAAGTAGGAACAATGAAAGGCTTAATCTACTACTATATATATATATCATTTGTTAATATTCTTTAGGTGTCCCATTATTTTCCAACAACGAAAACATTGTGGAATTTAGTATCAAGTGTTGTACGATTCATACTTTACGAATTTGTGTAATTACTTAGTCGAATATTTGTTGGAGAATTCATCAAGTTCTTGTGATTCAATTTAGTGTTGGAGATTTTGTTAAATAATTTCATACTATTATAAGTATTTTATTATGATGTCTTCTACATCTTATGTTATTGTTTTCTCAAACATGAGCGGCTAAATCTCTTAACCTAGGATTGTGGGAACCATGATGGATTAATGAAAGTAGGCAAAAGTATTAGTGATCCTATAATACTAAATTGAGTATATTATTATTCTCTTTGTTTTAATATTTAATTGCTTGTATCTTCAACTTGCTCGACCAAAGAGGTCAAAGTTAGAAAAAGAGAATAGTGGTAATTGTGGGAACCATGATGGATTAATGAAAGTAGGCAAAATAAAGTAGTGATCCTATAATACTAAATTGAGTATATTATTATTCTCTTTGTTTTAATATTTAATTGCTTGTATCTTCAACTTGCTCGACCAAAGAGGTCAAAGTTAGAAAAAGAGAATAATAGTGGTAATTTGAGGCTACCAACCCTCATCCAATTAACTTGAGCTCTAACCGAAGATAGCTAAACCAAGACTTATGGTGAAGGCAAAATATACACACTAAAGTCTGAGAGGATTTAGGTGAAATTCATTTATGTAGGTCGAGAGATGTTGATGAACTTAATCGTCAGTCTTACACAAAATTCACCGGGTAGATCACTAATAAAATAAGCCTACTACGTTATAAAATCATGGGAAACACAATTCTAGTTTTGTCTCATTAATTTGATTACAACTTAATCACTATTTAGAATTACTTTTTATTTTATTTGCAACCCTCTGTCGAAATATTGACTACCGATTGATTTATTCATCGTTAACATATTATATCTTCTCTATTCCCTGTGGAATCAACTCCAACCTAAGTTGGGTTACTATATTTGACAGTGACCACTTTATACTTCATAGCAAGGTGTAATTTGAGCGTGATCAATGGGATCCCCAAAAGCTATTGGGTTTTCTTTGTTGTTTTCTCAGCCTCATTGATTGTTTGTACAACATTAAGCCTATTGGCATGAACTTTATGGAGAGTGTTCAACCAG
Organism: Datura stramonium; assembly: GCA_018107945.1. Classification (NCBI taxonomy): domain Eukaryota; kingdom Viridiplantae; phylum Streptophyta; class Magnoliopsida; order Solanales; family Solanaceae; genus Datura; species Datura stramonium. Next base: position 37,056 of record JACEIK010010665.1, read on the forward strand.
GTCCCATAACCACCCAATTCCAATTTGTCTCCATATGCTCCTGGAACTCTTTGAATTGTTAGGCTAGACCATCATATTCTCCCTCTAAACGACCCTATTTGGCACCATAACTTGAGCATATTCTTCTAAGTCCTTAAGGGAAGCCTTCAAACCCATCACTTTGGTCTGCAACGTGTTATAGGCAAGCATCCAGGACTGGTCCTCCACCAAATGTGTCGTATATTCATCCTTCTTTGCCATTAAGTCTTTGAGTTCCCAGATTTCTCTAGCCACCTTATACTATTCAAGTGTATCTCAATCCACTAGCTCTTGTCACAAGTGCTCTAAACTCTTAACAACGGCTTTGGCCTTTTGATCCAAAGCCCCTTTTTTTACCTCAAGTCCGTCAAACTTGGACTTAAGCTTTTTGTAGGTCTTGATAAACCTTGTAACCTCAGTTGTCTGCCATTCACCCTTTTTGAGACTCTACGGAGATAAAATTACTAAACGAACATGAAAGGAAAATGGAAGTCTTACCTAAAAAGTGGAAAAGGCTATTTGAATGATTAGCCCTCTATGTCGATATTGCCAACCTTCAAGATCATAATGATACAATCTCTAAACCTAGTTGAGGGACCGTTTGCAACTCCTATTCAGGAGATATGGTGACATTTCCCAGAGTTTGGAGGGTATTATTCCCGAGGGACAACCATCGGGGATTCAAAAACATCTGACTCAACCCCTTTCTCTAAATTTGAAAGTGCAACCAGCGTTCCCAACAAGGGTCCCACCATTAGTTTGGACACTTGATACATTATCTTCTACCATTACAACGATGGGGCCTCTTCAAGTTTATCTACAAGGTAGTCAGTTATTGGGGAACTAGCTTAGGGACCACTTCTGCCTTCCCTAGGTTGCTCCACCCTATTATTGATGTCTCTCTTTCTTTTGCAAGAAACGACAAGATCCAACCTCATGGTTTGTTGATCTCCCCCTTCTAGGATGATAAAAGGCACCCCAGATCTTTGTTGCCTTCAACAGCTAAGTCCTGAAGTACGTATTGATCTCTTCCAAAAGTGGGAAGCCCGAGCTTAGTTAGAGGATAAGTTTGCAGCTTTTTCCATGTTAGACCTACGAACATGCCAAAAACCAAGTTACATAGTTTGACAACAATGATACAACCGATTCAAACTAATAAATCAAGGTGTTACCATGGCTTTTGGTCTTCCAGTCTCGTTTAGCGAAAATGGCCTTCCAAGACCTTTAAGCTTTGGTCGAAACTGATGTTGGGCATATTTACGCACTTATTTTTCATATTTTGCTCGTACTTAACTATGTTTTAAGAACAAATAATATGTGTTTTCTTTGATTTTATATGATACTTTTGAAAAAGAGCTAACGCACACAATTAGACATTTGCAGGGATTAAAGTGACGGATTTGGACTTATTTGTGACTTAAAAAGAAAGTATGGCAAAGTCGGACTAAGAAAAACAAGATTGAAGAAGGTTGACATTGCACTGGCACGCTAGTGCACCACACTGCGTGACGCATAGGCACACCAGTGCAAGGACAGGCGCACCGTAGAGCCTACTGGCGTACCAAAAGGTGTGATGCACAAGGCAGTCCAAAACGGCCAAAATGCAATTCTAGTTCAAGTAGTAACATAAGCTATAAAGTCCAATCCCAGTTCAAGCAGAAACAAACACAGATTAATTCTACCACTATATATACCCCTTCTCAAGACTATTTTAATCATCCAGATCCAAACTTCTAGAGTCATAAAAAATATTTACATGTTGAATTACTGTAAGTATGAAAAATATTATTCCATACTAGTGTTGAAGAAAACATCAAGTTCTTGTAATTCTAATTAGCTTTTGAGATTTATTAAATAATTTCATATTATTGTAAGTATTTCACTATGACTTCTTATAAATCTTATGTTATTGTTTCTTCAAACATGAGAGGCTAAATCTCTTGAGTTAGGATTGTGGGAACCATGATAGATTAACAGAAGTAGGAAAAATAAAATAGTGATTCTTGAATGGTGAATTGAGTGGATTGTTATTCTCTTCGTCTTAATGAGTTTTAGTGGTTGCAAACGTTGAAATGTGCTTGTGTCATCAACTTGCTTGTCCAAAGATGTTGAAGTTAGGAAAAGAGAATAACAATAGAAATTTGAGGCTACCAACCGACATCTAATTAAATTAAGCTCTAAAAGAGGATAGTTAATCCAATACTTATGGCGAGAGCAAAATATACACACCTAAAGTTCGAGAGGATTTAGGTGAAATTCATCTATGTAGGTCGAGAGATGTTAGATGAACTTAACCGTCAGTCTTACACTAAATTCACCAGGATAGATCATTAATAAAATAAGCTTACTATGTTATGAAATTATGGGGAATATAGTCCTAGTTTTGTCTCATCAATTTGATAACAACTTAATCATTGTTTAGAATTACTTTTTCTTTTATTTGCAACCCCCCTTCCGAAATATTGAATACCAGTTGATTTACTCATCATTAACATATTATTTCTTCCCTATTCTCTATGGGATCGACCCCAACTTAGTTGGGTTACTATATTTGACATCCACCGCTTTATACTTGATTATGAGGTGTAACTTGGGCGTGATTAGAAATGCTCAAGATCTTGTTGACCATTCGTGATGCCATCAACCCCGTTAAAAGTCGCGACGGTGGTTGTCGTTCAAAGAAATCTATAAGCTAAGTATAGTGAAGGAAAAGAGAGAAACTTAATTACTATGAAAAGTACTTATGGTCGATAATATATGCTTTGGAAACAATAACTTACCCAGATGATGCAGCTTCCTGCTCGGCAAAGAAACAAACCTATCATACCATCCTCATTCATTTTCATCATCGGTACTGGAGATAAGGGTCCATTTGCCCCGAGGGGTCATCTTGAACACCCTATCCCAATAGAGCTTAGGGGAGTATAGGTGCAAAAGATACTTCAGGGTAAAGGAATCTTCGACTTATGCAGTAAGATGTTGCACGCATGCAACAAGCCTTGTTAACCAAGCAATTGTTATATCTCTTGTACACGTAATCGCTCAATAACTAGAAGCTTGAACTCGATGGTTAAGGGATACATGTACATAATAGAAAAGTTGTCGCAATTATTGGTAACTTGACCGCACTCTGGGAAACAGTAAATGTGTACATATACGTCTTCCTATCCATAATCCCCTTGGAAGATGGGGAGTTGGTTCAGTCATATCAAAGAAGCGAACTCGCCCACTGACTAAATAGCCTTCAAGCTACTTTATGGCTTTTTGTAGTGACTTACAATTCATTGAGAAGTCTAACTTCTTAGGAATTATGTTAAACACCCTCCTCTTCAAACTAGTATTTCGTTCATCCCCCTTACTCCTAAAAAGGGACTTGCTGGCAGAGGTTTTTCCTTTTTTCAGCAACATGCTCATGTCCTCTTCCTCCACTTGTTCAGCGGAGTATTATCTGTGTTGAGGGTCTTGACCCTAAGATGCCATGATCAAGTTTGCAGAAACGAAATCAAAGCTAACAAAAATTTAGAAATAGAATACTAAATAAAGAAAGAATCTGGGAGCAAAACAAAGTAGAAGATAAAGATGACAGTTGGGCGAAACAATTTGGTATTTATGAGTCATTGTCTCGATAATTGGTGATGAAATCATCCTCAATCTAGTCTCACCATGTTCCTAGCCACGAAGTTAAAAAGATGATCGTCATTAGATTCAAGAGTAACGATGAAGGTCCTACCTCTATTCCTACCTAAAAATTTCCACTTCTTAGACAAATTTTGAGAACTACTAGAAAAGTGGAGGACTATCTGTATTGGTAATAAACATATTGAGATGTAGACCATTTGACTGGATACGTGGAAAATAAGAAGGAACTTATAGTCAACCTCGAGTCAGTTGATGCCAGCTTGACCAAAGTCTAAGGAATAAATATTTGAGAATTTGGTCCAACTCTATTGCTCCCATACCTAATAGCTATGTCCCAAGATGATACCTCTGGAAGGTCCAAGGTGCTCGAAAAACCACTTTCCCAACATCAGTCGCACTCCTAAATATCCAGGATTCAATCTCACCATGTCTAACAACTGGTGCCAGTAAAATAAGCCCATATTTTGATAACCCGTCCATATTTAAATGGGTTGAATGAGTAACTTTTTAGATGGGTAAAATTGAGTTTAAGCCCATATACAACCCATAGAAATATGGGTATTCATGGGTATAAATATGGGTTACCTTAATTAGTTAAGCTTTCAACTTTTATCCACCTAGTTCTGGCACTTCTCTAAGTATGAAAACAAAAGCCTTGAGAA
>JACEIK010010669.1:0-22803 GCA_018107945.1 Datura stramonium
GTAAAGCCTACAAGATTCTGAACAAAAGAACAAACTATCTTGAAGAAAGTATACATCTGATATACGACGAATTGAACTCAATAAGTACTCTCAACATACAAGAAGAAATTGATTAAATTAGGTTGGCTCCTATGATAAATACGGAGGAGGAACTAAGTTCATCATTTGAAAACATGTCACACGAAACTCAAAGATCTACTGAGATAACTATCACAAATGAACCAGATGCATAAGCAAAAATCTTCCATTCAACTAGGAAAAATGATTCTAACTATGTAGATGGTTAGTTAATATAAAAGAGGCACAATAAGATGCTAATTTGATCATCTCAATACAAGGGAGTTAAATTAGTTAAAATGCAAAAAAGTATAGAACTTGGTTCCCTATTCTAGAAATAGAACAGTGATTGGTACCAGATGGATATTCTGAATAAACATGATTAGGGAACATTAGTCAAAAACAAATCTTGAGTAATGGTTTAATGATACAATCAAGAAGAATGTATTGATTATGATGAGACCTTTGCCCTCATGGCAAGAATGGAAGCTATTAGAATGCTGATAGCTTTTGTAACATTCATGAGATTCAATGTATATCAAATGGATATCAAGAGTGTTTTTCTAAATGGATATTGACATGAAGAAGTCTATGTTACAACCATCAGTATTTGAACATGAACATCCGGATCATATCTACAAGTTGAAAAAGACATTATATGGTCTCAAATAGGCTCCAAGAGCATGCTATGATAGATTATCAAGTTTTCTTCTAGATTATGGCCTCAACGGGGGAAAAATTAATAACATTCTATTTCTCAAATTGTCATGCCCAACCTTGGGAGGCATGACTGGCACCTGGTGCCCTACTAAGATCTAGACTAACTTAACTAGGCCTGTGCACTCCTGGTGTAGGATTACTCCCCAAATCAAGAACACAACGGGTTATATCTCGGCTATAAATACAACCTCCGGTCGACAAGGCCTTATAGCCACCTGTAGAGAACAACAGCTAACTGAAAACAGGAAATAACAGGGAATCCTATGCAGGCCAACAAGACCACCATAATGTCTAGTTATGACTGTAAAGTAAATCCAGTGCTAAGCTAAACTATGGCCGACAAGGCCGCTAATTGACAGCTAAACAAGGCCCCACATGGCCAACACATAAACTAAAACACATATGGGTGCCATATGACCATCAACAGCTAACTACAGGGATATAGAAACAATCTTCAAGCCTCTAGGAGTAATATGATGGTCGGGACAAGGCCCCATCCTACCCATAAACTGTACAATCAAAAAGAGTAAACCTTCTGTCTATAAGCTCCGGAAGAAAGGAGCCGACTCTTCTTCTAATCCTGGCTGGAAGCTAAGAGGGACCTACTCCTCGTTTATCCGTACCTGCAGGCAAGTAATGCAGCGCCACAAAAAGGGCGTCAGTATAATATGTACTGAATATATAAGGTGATAATTGTAAATAACTAAATAAAAGAAAGGAGACTGAAAATAACTGAAATGAAGGGATAGAGGTCATACCTGAGTAACAGAACTTCTTACTATCTAATTTATTAGTTAACTAAATCAAACAAAAACCTTACCTGGCCCCCATAAGCTGGAAGGTACAATCAGCATAGAATAACCCACCTGGGGCCCCCATAAGCCTTGGTGAGTACACTTCAGCCTATATAGCCCTATCAAGGTGACACTAGGTCAACTAATAGCTATAGCCGTCCTACCGATCCCCTGGGTCTACAACTGAGCCTGCTCAGCCCCTGACTATAGATGTGTCTGAGTCTAGTGGACTCCTCACATCTGCACCCCAGGCACCAGGCTCGATAGGGGTGTGTAGAGCCAACAACGGCATATAATAGCCCATCCACGGAATGGATTGTATGAGGATCTGGGACCCCATCTTCGTCCCTCGCAGACAGCCACTCCGTAGAGCAACGTCATCTCTCCCCTGGCGGGTGTCGACACAACTAATAACCCTTGGGTCGGTCTTGAAGGCTATACAGGCATAATCCATCCCAAACAACATGGAATATGGGTTTCAGGTAATATCAACAACTAATCACAATAAACATGCTTCTGGTATTCTTACTGGGATTTAAACTGAGTTATCACACTAAAGAAACTAACTTGCAAAAGGAAACTGTCATAACATACCTCGTTCACCGATTACTGATTAACTGGTGAGTTTCAGTTCATATTCAACTACTCTTCTCAATTGTAATCATATTACTGGGGGAATATTACTAGTTTGAGTACTAAATTCGGCAAAAATGATAACTTTATATATAAATATTAACTATATTTCAACTTTATGGAACACGGTCAAAAACTCGTAATTTCTCGAAAGTCCAAAATGGAGAAATGCTTACTTGAAGCTTGTGATCTATAGAAATGAGTTTGGAGAAATTTCAACGATTTTGTCTCAGTGGGGTTACGATTTGCCGGGCGAATTTCCTGAAAATAACTTCGTAGCAACGCTCCCTACAGCCTTAAACTTCAATTACCGAAGTTAATTTGAATTCGGGCGGCGTTTCGTAGCATAAACGGATGAAAATTAATTGAAACCTTCATTCACTACTCTTTCTAGCCGAAGAAACTATTGAGAATGAAATAAAATTGAACTAAGGGACTACTTATATATATTAGGGAAGTGGCAGGGGGGCGCCCCATGCAACCCAAGGTGCTAATGCTTGGCCCGAGTCACCCAAGGCGCCAATAGCAGCCCCGCGTCGTGCCCCTCATCGCGCTAGTGGGCTGGCGCACCACGATGGCCGGTGCCTTGCCGGCTGGCGGGTCGCATTGGCCCTTCGCGGCCTAGCCTCGCCCAATCCTGCTTCCGAGGCTTTTCTACACACGTCATACTCTCTTTATCTATTGATTCACGCATCGCCTACTATTCGTTAACTTTTACAGAGTGTAACATCCTCCCCCCTCAGGAACATTCGTCCTCCGAATGTCAACTCAGTTTACAGGGGTTTATCTCTTTTCTAGGACAATTATTCTAGAAAAATTTTGGTAGTCTCCCTATAACATGGACTATACGAAAACCCTTAAATGAAAAAAAGTCAGTACAGGCACTTCATATAACACTATAACAATTATTTCACAATAAGGTTGGAGTCAACTGAGCAATATATATATAACACAAATCATGAGACAGCAACTGAATCAATAACTTACCTTAACTGCATGATCTGGACTAAGCACGGAACAAATGAGGGTATCCCCGGATTTCATATCGTCCCTGCTCTTCCCAAGTCATTTCTTCTATTCTTGTTTCTCCACGATTACTTTAACAGAGGAAACATCCTCAGTCCTCAACCTGAACCTGTCGATCCAATATAATACTGGAATCTCTTCATAGGATCACTCCTCAGTGACTTGGACATCTCAGCTGCTTTTCAACTCAAGATGGATCCCCTATGCATTTTGTAGCATCATCACATTAAGAACGGATGAACGGATTCAAATTATGAAGGAAAATCTAGCTCGTATGCCACCTAACCTATTCTTCGGAGTATTCGATACGGCCCAATAAACCTTGGGCTAAGCTTACCCTTTTTGCCAAACCTCATTACGCCCTTGATTGGCGAAACTTTCAGAAACACCCAGTCGTCCACATTGAACTCCAAATTCCTACGTCGTACATCAACATAGGATTCTGGAGGCTTTGACTCTCAACAAGCGTTCTCAAATGAGCTTCACTTTTTTCTATAACTGATGGATCATGTCTGGTCCAATTAACTCTAATTCTCCAACTTCGAACCAGCCAACTAGAGATCTAAAATTCCGCCCATATAAGGCTTCATAAGGTGCCGTATGGATTGCCGAGTGATGACTGCTATTGTAGGAAAACTCAATAAGTGGTAAGTGTTCATCCCAGCTGCCCCCAAAATCCAGCACACACGCCCGTAACATATCCTTGAGCGTTTTAATTGTACATTCTGCCTGCCCGTCTATTTGAGCATGGAAGGTTGTGCTCGACAACTGTGTCCCCAAACCCTTCTGGAAGGATTGCAAAAATTTAGTTGTAAATTGTGCCCTCTATATCAAATAATTGTTGAGAACACCATGCAATCAGACTATCTCTCTAATATACAGTTCGACATACTCTTCAGGCGAGAAAGTAGCCTTCAGCGCGGTAAATAGCGCTTCGTCAACACGTCGACAATTAACCAAATAGAATCAAATTTACGCTAGGTACGAGGTAACCTATTACAAAGTCCTATTGATTCCCTCCCATTTCCACATAGGCACTTTTATTTCCCTCGTCAATCCTTGGGTTTTGATATTCGGCCTTCCTGCTTGGCAATTAAGACATTGTGCTACAAATTCTGTGATACCTCTTTTCATTCCCGTACAGTAATTCTCTTTTATATCATGATACATCTTTTGAACTTTTGGTGAAGAGAGTAAGCAGGAATAATTAATACCTCACCCATGATCTGCTGGCGAAGCCCCTACCATATCTGGAACACAGGCGTCCCTATATCTCAAACTCCATCTTCGGTTACCTTGAAATTTGTTACTTCCCTTCGTTGTGCCTTATCTCTAAATTTGGGCCGGTTTAGGGTCTTCGTACTACCGTTCTTTCTTCCACAACCAATGATGAAATCTTGTCGTATTCTAAATTACATTTCTGTTGTCCACTTAATCTACTATCTGGACATCCAAGCGGCTAGCGTGCAATTCTTGAGCCGGTTCCTACATTCGAGCTTCAAATATGCGGAAATTCCCATGGATTTGCGTGAGGGCATGTTTGCTACAACATTAGTTCTTCTTGGGTGATATAAAATATTCACATCATAGTTTGTAAATAGCTCTAACTAACGACAATTTGCCATAGATTCAACTCTTTTTGTGTGAAAATGTATTGAAGGCTCTTGTAATCTGTGAACACATCTACATAGACCTTGTACAAATAGTGCCTCCATATTTTCAAGGCATAGTGCGAGGCCAACTCCATAACATGGGTGGGATAGTTCTTCTCATGCTTCCTTAGTTTGTTTGGAAGTGCAAGCAGTACTTTACCATGTTGCATTAAAACACCCTAACCCAACGCCTGAAGCATCGCGATGCAACTGCATAACCCTCCACGATCATACGGCAAGGCTAATACTAGTCTTTGGTCAATGTTTGTTTTCAACTCCTCAAGCTCTATTCACATGCTTGATCAGTGAAATTTAGCTACTTTCTGAGTTTAACTTGGTCAGAGGTGTTGATAAAGTAGAAAATTCCTCTACAAATCTTCTGTAATACCTGACTAATCTCAGGAAACTGCGGACTTCAATTGGAGTGGTAGGTCTAGACCTTGTTTTTCTTGCTTCAATTTTGCGAATCTACCTGTATACCAGCTTCGACACAATGTGACCCAGAAAAGTACTGAATTCATCCAAAATTTCACATTTAGAAAATTTTGCATATAGCTAGCGATCCCTGAGAATTTGAGCACTATCCATAGATAATCTTGGTGAGCTTGCCTGCGAACGGGAATACACCGAGGATATCATCGATATACTATCGAAACAAGTTCAGATATGGTCTAAAGATGCTATTCATCAAATCCATAAACACTACTAGCGTATTTGTCAGCCGAAGAGGCATGACTAAAAATTCAAGTGGCCATACCTAGTCTGAAAAAAGTTTTGGAATATCCCTCTCGAACCCGAACTGATGGTACCCCGGACCTTAAATCAATCTTTAAGAAATACTTCGCCCTTTTAAACTGATCAAACAAGTCAACAATTCTGGGAAGAGAGTATTTGTTCTTGATAGTGACTTTATTCAGTTGTCAGTAATCTATATACATGCGGAGGGAACCATCCTTCTTTCTCACAAACAAAACTGGTGCACCCTACGGTGAAGTACTCGGCCTGATAAAGCCCTTATCTAACAGATCTTTCAATTGTTCTTTCAATTCTCTAAGCTCAACAGGGACATTCGGTACGGAGGGATGGATATAGGCTGAGTTCCTGGTAGTAAATCAATTGCAAAAATCGATCTCTCGTTAAGGGGAATACGGGAAGTTCATCACGGGAATACATGCAGAATTCATTAACTACTGGAATGGACTGAAGAGTCGAAGATTCTGCTTGAACATCCCTGAGAAATCTGACAATATGATAAATACATCCCTTTGCTATCAATTTTTCTCGCCTGAAGATAGAAATAAGCCCTACCTTAGGCGTGGCTACACACTACCCTTCCACTCCTTTACTACCTCTAGAAAATGGAATCGAACAGTCTTGGTCAACATTCAACATTGACATAGCATGGGCCAGCCAATCCATACCCCATAATTGCATCAAATCAATAATTTCTAGTTCTATCAAATCTGCTAAAGTGCGACGACAAGCAACCTCTACCATGCATCCTCGGTAGACCCTTTTAGCTATGATACAGAGTCACCGACGGGTAGACACCAAAGGTTGCTGAAGCGATTCTGGCGTAATACCACCGAACTTTCGGGCCACTAATGGTATAACATAAGACAAGGTAGCCCCTGTATCTATCGGTACATAAATAGAATGAGAGAAAATGTCAGCATACCTGTCACAATCGGCGATGACTACGATTCATGTCGCTCTGGTAAAGAATAAGTGCGATCCAGACCGGTACCTGAACTAGATACCCCTGGTCTGCCTCAGCCTCTGCCGACTGGAGCTGAGGGCCTACGCCCTGCTGGAGATGCTAGGGAACGTGATCCTGCGAAGATCCTATCATGTCGGTCCCGATCACTCTAATCCCTGGATAGACAGTCTCTCATCCGATGACCCTCTTTCCCACAGGTATAACATGTTGTGGAACCATACCTGCATGCCTCAGGTGACGTCGGCTACAAATAGGTCAAAGTGGTACAGTAAATCTACTCTTCTCTGCTTCTCTCTACTGTTGCCAGACACGTTGATCGTGGAGCTCTCGTTGGAGCTAGCGCTGACTGAGGTCACTCCCTTTCTGCTATTGTGGGGGTAGGGGTATGGGTAGTCTATCTGAAATCGTGGCCTAGGTATACCCTGGTACTCCTCCTGCATACCACTAGGTCTACCCCGATGGCGTTGCTCCTAATTTTCCCTTCTTATCTCCCGTTGTCGTTGTCCGATCCATTAAATATTACCGGCAAAAGCCTGAACACGGGTAATATCCATGTCCTCTCGCAGAGTGGCCGTAATACAAGTCTCCACATATTCTGGATTCAGCCCCATAATAAATCGGTGCACCTTAGCAGCATGGTATCTACAAAATCTGGTGCATATCGGGCCAAGTTGAACCTCATAAGCGTATTCCCGGATACTCATCGGCCCCTACTATAAATGTAGAAACTGATCAACCCCAGCCTGTCGAATTTCCCATGGCGGTAGTGATCCGAGCCTCTAAAAAGCTGGGCCAAATTGGAGAAAAGCACCTCTTCCTCGGGACCTCTCCCAACTCTCGTACCACGGTACTACGATGTCCCGTAGCCGTAATACCACTAACTCAACCGACTCCGCAAGTGTTGCATGCATCACCCTGAAAATCCGCTGCATCCAAGAAATCCTTAGGGTCCTCCGCGATCAGTCCACATGTTGCAGGGGACTCGGTGCGAAAAACTCCGGACCCTCGAGCTACAGGACCCTCGCAGAAGATTCTGCAACTACGGGTGCCACTGGCTAACGTTCTGCAGCCATCATCTGAGCTAGCATAACAACAGCACTCCTAACCTTCTGGTCAGATGATGTCAAAATAGAAATTTGGTGGAGCGGTGCCGTCACATTTTGCCGCTCAGGGAGGCTCCGTGTGGTGAAGAGTGCTGGGTAGACTGAGACAGAGTCTCCTTGTCGCCCTCAAATTGGGCTGACTAGCTGAGGCACCCTGCTAGTGCCCTCTCCTGCTGCTATGTCAACCTCCTGCGGTCGTGGTATGTGGAGTCGACATTTTTACGTAGATAAAGAACATGGTAAGCTCAAGGACTCAACCCTATACTGTACAGCTCTATAGAACAACTGGATAAGAAGAAACAGCAACCATCATATCATGCCTCGCAGCCTTCTGCCTATAGAATTTGGTGCACAACACATCCATAGACAAGACTCTGCCAGCGGGCTTGCGGACTCCTGGGATACGACCTGCTCTGATACCAAGTTGTCACACCCCACCTTAGGAGAGCATGACTGGCACCTAGGGCCCTACTAGGATCTGGACTAACTTAACTAGGCCTGTGCACTCCTTGTGCAGGCTTACTCCCCAAAAAAAGAAAACAACGGGCTATATCTCGGTTGTAAATACAACCTCCGGCCAGCGTGCCTTATAGCCACCTATAAAGAACAAAAGCTAAAAAGAAATAAGCAATAACAGGGAATCCTATGCGGGCCGACAAGACCACCATGATGTCTAGTTATGACTTTAAAGAAAATCCAGTGCTAAGATAAAATATGGCCGACAAGCCCGCTAACTGGAAGCTAAACAAGGCCCCACACGGCCAACATGTAAACTAAAGCACATATGGGCCCCACACAACCATCAACAGCTAACCACAGGGATATAGAAATGATCTGCAAGCCTCTAGGAATAATATGATGGTCAGGACAGGCCCCGACCTATCCATAAACTGTACAGTAAAAGAGTAAACCTTTGTCTACGCTCACGGGAAAGGGGCTGACTCTTACGCTAATCACGGATGGAAGCTAAGAGGACCTACTCCTCATCTATCGAACCTGCAGGCAATGTGCAGCCCCCAGAAAGGGCGTCAGTACAATATGTACTGAATATGTAAGGCGATAATTGTAAATAACTGAATAAAAGAAAGGAGGCGAGAATAACTAAAATAAAGGGATAGAATCATACGATAATGAAGACTTCTTACTATCTAATTTTTTAGTTAACTAAAGCAAACAAAAACCTTTGGCCCCCATAAGGTGGAAGGTACAACCAGCACAGAATAACCCGCTTGGGGCCTCCATAAGCCTTGGTAGTACACTTCAGCCTATATACCCTATCAAGGTTGCACTGGGTCAACTAAAAGCTATAGCCATCCTGCGGTCCCCAGGTCACCACAAGCTGAGCCCGCTCATTACAGCTATGGTGTGTCACAGAGTCCTTGGACTCCCGATATCTGCACCCCGAGCACCAGGCTCGGCGGGAGTGTGTAGAGCCAACCACGACATATAATAGCCCACCCATGGAATGGAATGTATGAGGACCTGGGACCCCATCTTCGTCCCTCGTGAATGGCATACCGCTCCGTAGAGCGACGTCATCTCTCTAGCAGCGTCGACACAGCTAACCACGGGAGTCGATCATGAAGGTTTTATAGGCATAATCAATCCCAAACTACATGGAAGACGGGTTTCAGCTAATATCAACAACTAATCACAATAAACATGCTTCTGGTATTCTTACTGGATTCAAACATAGTTATCATACTAAAGAAACTAACTTGCCGAAGGAAATTACCTTAACATGCCTCGTTATGAATTCTTGATTAAGCTGGTGAGTTTCGGTTTGTATTTAACTGCTCTTCTCTACTGCAATCGTATTGCACAGAATATAACTAATTTCAGTACTAAATTCATCAAAAATGTAACTTTATATATAAATATTAAATATATTTCCAGCGGCGGGCGTTGGCTCATAATTTCTCGAAAGTCCGGAAGGAGAATGCTTACTTGAAGCCTGTGATCGTATAGAAACTAGTTTGGAGTAATTCCAGCGATTTTTGGCTCGGCAGGGTTACGATTTGCTGGGAAAATTTCAAGAAACATAACTCCATAGCAGCTCCGTGCTACCTTAAACTATTACCTAAAGTTAATTTGAATTCGGGCGGTGTTTCATAGTATAAACGGACGAAAATTAGTGAAACCTTCGTTCACTACTCTTTCTTGCCAGGAAACTATTGATAATGAAATAAAAATTGAACTAAGGAGTTTATTTATATATTAGGGGCGGTGGAAGGGGCGCCCGGCTGGCAAGGCGCTAGGAGGCAGCCTCGAGTCGTGCCGGTGGTGCAGCGCGCCGCGCTAGTCAGTGCCTTACCAGCTGGTGCGTCACTTACTAGCCCTTCGCGGCCTAGCCTCGCCTGATCCTACTTCCGAGGCTTTTCTACATGCGTCGTACTCTCTTTATCTATTTAAAATTCATGCATCGCACACTATTTGTTAACTCTCCTTGAGATTGTAACATAAATAAAGGGGAGGGAGGATAGCCTGCTAATAGTTCAAGTATGAATGATGTCATTTTTGAATCCGTGATGAAGGACTGTGTAGTGAATTTGCAAATCTGATGAGTGGAGAGCTTTAGATAAGTATGATGGAAGAGTTAAATTTCTTTTTAGGATTATAAATCAATCAAACAAAGGATGGTACATCCATTGACCAATAGAAGTACATTAAGGAGTTACTCCATGATTTGAAATGGAGAACTCAAAGACAAATGACACCCCATTGCAACAATAAGAAGACTGAATATGGATAAACTTGGTATGGCGGTAGAAGAAACAAAACATCGGGGCATAATTGGATCTATACTCTATCTAGAAGCAAGTCAGCAGGATATTTTCTACGGTGTGGGCTTGTGTGCTCGATTCCAATAAAATCTGAAAGACCTCACCGGAAGGTAGTTAGGAGAATTCTTAGATATCTAAAGGGAACTTTGGACCTGGATTTATGGTACCCTACCAGTGATTTATTCAAACTCATAAGATATACAGATGCAGACTATGCTGGATATCTAGTTGACAAAAAAACACACCTAGATAGCTCGTTTCTTGAACTATTCTTGATATCATGGGCTACTAAGAAATAAAACTTAATATCTTTATCAATTATTGAGGTTAAATATATAGCTCTACATCATGTTGTACTCAATTAGCTGTGGATAAAGCAAAAGTTGGAGGAGTATGGGATATATAGAGAGAGCATATCCATCATGTGTTACAATATCAATGTGCTAAACATGGCTAAGAACCCATTCCATCATAAGAGAACTAAACAAATTGATGTATATCACCACTTCCTGAGAGACAATGTTGAAAGGGATAATATCTCAGTAGTATTTCCTATATTGAGGATTAGGTGGCAAATATATATATAAAAGGCTTTGCCGAAGAGAACCATAGGAAATTCAAGTGGAACTTGGACTCATAAAATACCTCTAATTTCCAGTCTTATATACCTTCACTAATGACTAGATTAAGAATATTCTTATGCTTACTTAAACTCTCTATAGTAGAAACTCACTAACTCTCGGTCTTGTATCTTTTATTAGGTACACACCTCAGTCATTTCTTATCTAGATTGGAAGGAACTAATCATATTACTCATGTTATCTAAATATTGCAACAGAAGACAACCAAGGAAACCATAGGGAGAGTCGGGTCTCTCTATAAGCTTACATTTTGCACTATCCCTTGCTCAACATATGCATTGTAATTGCTCCCAAAATCATGTCAAAACACTGATGAACCTCATCCAATATCAAAATTTTCTATTTCCTTAAAACTTTGGGATGAAGTACATACAAATTTATATACTCCAAAAATGGGTAGTTTCACCTTTAACATCCCATCATACGAAATTTGTGTTATCTTGTCAATCATATTCCAATTGTCATTCTTTAAAACCGACATAAAATCACATCCTCCCAACATGACTCATCAACTCTTCCTCTTCTCAACCTAGTCTATAAAGTTATTAGTTCAGCTTAGAAATCACCTCTACCCTCTCGAATTTCACATACCAACAAAAGTCTTTAGTTATAAAATCCCTCATTTTTTCAATCCTTTCTTACTCATGACATCTTTAGTTTCTAAATCACCTTTTATAAATTATTATGATAAGGAGGATTTGAGTCCCCAAAACTCACCAACCCATACTTGAAACCCCTTCCCCGTCGACATTACTATCTGAGCGTACCCATTCAACCTATACCTAGTTCTCCATTGAATGGCTCTGGTCATAACTCCAAAAATCTATATATGCCATCGACTTCGTCCATCAGCAGCTACCACTCAGGAAGCATTATCATATTACTATTTCTAGGTTTGGTGACTCCCTAGATTACAGTTAATCATGATCAAAAGAATGGAAGTAAAGAGAAAAATGTTATTTTAAGAAGGAGAAGGCAATCTCGGTTTCGAAATAAGAAATATTAGTCGGAGATATTACTAATTTAGACAATGAGAAAACACAGAATTGGAAAGGATAAAATTCAGAAATGGGGGAAGATCAGAAAAGGGGAAGGAAGCAACAAATATGGAGAAGGAATAAAGAATTGAGAAGAAGGAGGAAAACATTGAGAAGGATGAGAAGAAAATTAAGGAAGATGATGATAGTATACATTTTGTACTACATTAGATGTTCTCATATCAAATCAAAAAGATACATAAAAGCACATTATAGATAGAGCATCGCTTGCCAAGAAATCCTATACCAAAAGTTCAAGAGGAAGAGATGAAAAAATGGCTCATGCAAAAGAAGAAGGTGAGAAGAAAAAGGAAAAAGTTTTATTCAAGAACTTCCCCATGATCCTATTCAATTAGAGGAGAGCACTAAAAAGGAACATCTTCATCATGAAGGGCACAGAATCTGGAGAGGACCAGTATCTTCTCAGAATATAGGCGAGACAGACTCCTCCATCTCTCCAAAAGAAAGTCTCGTGCTTCTAATATATCAGGTTCAGCCTAATCTACCAAAACATCCCCTAAGGTAAACAAAAATGTTGAAAACTTTCTTGCTCTAGGAAGGAAAGATACTAGGTCCACGAAATCAAGGGTACAATGGTAGATTCATTAGTGCTAATAGACCCAAGCATGGTACAACTCCTTGAAAAAACTTCAAGTTCAAGGTTGGCATTATCTATTAATTTTTTCATTGCCTATGGTTCATGAGTCATAAGATGTGGAGTTTTACGTGAATATAGAGGTTCTTGAGAAAGGGAAAATCAGCTACTCAGTTCTTGGGGTGCCTATTGTCTTGGAAAGAAGCAAGCTTGGTTGGATTCCTTTATGTTACTTTCAATTGGTATGTAGGAATATAATCTAGAAAAATATAAGACTACTCTCTCACTATTAAGTTCACTCATAGATGATTTATATCAGGATACGAGGATTATTGAAAGAAAAATGGTGTCATCGCACAAGCTTTTTGTAATGCCCCGTATAATTTAAGCAATAAATCGCCTTGAGGTAGGGTAAAGTAATTAATATGTTATGAAGGATATGTTATGAGATATTTGAATCACTCTATAGTTTTATGTTAATATTTGATGTCAATCAAGTTGTAAAAAAAATCGGCAAAAGTTATCACAAATTTCTTTTTTAAAATTCTCTTAAATTTGGGACGGATGTCTTAGGCTTTTCTCCCTATCTATAAGAAATTAGGTAGCCTATGACCTATCAAAATTAAAGGTCTATGCGTCTAGTTTACAATACATTATACTGTTTGCTAATACAACTTTGGAGTATAGAGATATTCATATTTTTGTGAGACTGCACAAGCGGAGTAATGAGAACTAGAGAGAAGTGCAAGCGATAGCGGCTCATGTCATGCCACCAAAATGGAGCGATAGTCAATGTGACACATTGCCCCTATGTTGGCCAGCCCCTATATAAGTTGGTTGGTTATTTGCCTCATTTCTTCATTTTTCTAAAAACCCTTCATGATTAAGGACCCTCTCCATCTCCTTTTTCATGTTCCTTTGGTTCATAAGGTTAGAAATCAATTTGTAACATAATTTTTGGTGTTGTGAAGATGAGATACGTGTAGCTCACATCTTGGTAGTGTTTTCAAGGATTTGGTGGATGGTTGGTAAGCCTTTCTTTTCATTGAGTCTTAGTCATTTAAGTTAATTAATAATTGATAAGTGGTGTTAGGTTATTATTTAAAGTTTTTACAATTAAGATTCATAGAAGTCGCATTAAATAAGCCTCGTTTGCCTTGTTTTTTGGTTGAGCGTTGTTTGTTGTGTCTATGGAAATAGCTTGGCTTACTTTAGGGAATGTATTTATGGTGTTTAAAGCTCGGGATTCGGCATATCTTAGTTTGTCGTATTCTAGGCATGTTAAGGTTTCACATTTCTCCATTTCAGCATGATTTCATTCCGACGACATTCTTGTTATATTTGTGTGAATTTGTGGTGTGTTGGCTGCTATTTGATTGATTAAAATGTATTTAGGGGTCATTGGGTGGTATATCTTTCCCTCATATTGAGGCCGTGAAATCGGACGTTATTTTTAGTTGGTTGTCGCACGTAGGTAGCACTTTAGAAGGCGCTGGTTATGATCATGTTTTCTTGGGTTAGGGGCTCTATTGGCCATACATTGGGGATTTTTTGAGGTAGTTGTAGGTCATATATGTGGTTGGACAGATGGATTAATTAAGAGATGAGTTTGTGTGCTCATAGTGGCTTAGGTTTGTCCTCGGGTAGTCGAGTTCAGTGTTGTGGATTGAGGTTAGTCTTGGATAGGTTCGATGAAGGGTGGTGTTACGTATTGATTATTGGGTCAAGAATAACATTGGAGATAGATTTCTTAAGTCATGATCTTTTGGCTGCCACCGGAATATGACGGTGGATAGCTAGGTCTCAGCTGAGGTTGGTGCTACGTTGTGGTAGTCGATTGTGGTGGGAATTGATAGCTGATTATGGGTTGTTTGAACTTGTGTATGAGTGTTCTATTGTTATTGTTGTTATGATTTTGCCAGATTGCCAAGGTGACCAGAGGCTCTGCAATAACATATAATGCCATGATGGTTTCGGTAACGTTGAGCCTTTGGGTTGTGAAGGCCTATAAGGTCATGGCGGCTTTTGGCATTGTCACACTCATGATTATGGATTCCTATAAGGACATGCTGATTTTTGGTAAGGTTCTAGTTGTATATTGATTTGCATGTTGTATTGTTGCCCTATATTATGTTTATTTGATTCTGAATTCTAGATGCGACGTGGTGATAGTTGAGGTTATTGAGAGGCCTAGAGTTGAATCAAGTAAGATGATTGAATGGATCCTCTACGGTGCAGGCGGCAACAGGTGAGTTTTATCGGCTAGGTGCCGACTGATTCTGTATTTATTCATTTATCTCGTTGTGTTGGACTTGTCGGGCTTGCAGGGACTAGGGAGGGTCTATTTTCTTTCTTGGTTGTGATTTCATTCACGTAGTTGTCGGGTATGTCTATTGATCTATACACTAAATCTTGTTATCATTTTCGCCTTATATATTAGTATATTTCTATACTGATGCCTAAGTTAGGGCCGCATATTCATACTGCAGATGTTGAGGCAAGTAGATCGAGTTCTTGATCAGCGAGTGGAGTTCCAACTGATTTGGTAAAGCTCCATGTATTTTGAAGTTGTTAGATGTTTGTATTGTGGGAAGTTAGGGACCCTGTACCCGGACAGTGATTCTTGTTGTGTTCATAAGGCTCGTAAACATCTACTATTGGTTTGGCATTGTTATTGTAGGCTAGGTGTTCCTTATTATGCAGTTATCTTCCATGTTGTGACTGGATGGTCCGTAGTTTTCTTTTAAATTAGTCTGTAGTGAGTTTTTATTCTTGTTTTCGCTTTCTCTAATTTCATAGTTGTTTTTATGCTGAACCTCATTGGTTCTGGTTGTTGTAGTTTGATTTGTGGTAGGGTACTCAATCACATGCGGCATAGGGTGCTAGTCATGTCCCTCCGAGTTTGGGGCGTGATAGACTTGGTATAAGAGCATTATGTGTCTAAGTGTATAGGCCATGTCTAGTAGGTCTTGTTTATGTGTGTGTTGAGCAGCGTACTTATAAAAAAGAGGCTTCACGGGACATTTCAAGATTATTTACCCTTCCTTATTGATCAAAATTTGGTAGGAATTTAGATATCGTAGGAGTTGGGTCTAGACTCACATTAGCTGACTTGTGCAAGAAATGCTAGTAATATGATGGATTATGGCTATTTAATTGCTAGACATGGTGCCAGGTAAGGTTCTTATCTTGACTATGGTTACAGTGGTGTCGCGCCATGGCATGATGAAAAGTTGTGTTGTTTGGATGTAGTCTGTGTGGAGGCAGTCTGAGGAATCTATGTGAGGCCATGTCATGCCGTGATAGTACTTAGAATTGGATCAGCATGTACTCCAACATTAGAGGATGAACATTTCTAAAGGGAAGGATATAACACATTATAATTTAAGCAATGAATATGTACTTCGGTAGGACTAAGAGAACTTAATATGCTAAGAAGAAAGTATTATGAGGTATTCAATATGGTCATGTTAAAATTTAACCTCTATCAAGATGTAAAGCCGTGACAAAAGTAATCCCCTTAAATTTCTTTCTTAAAATTATCTGAAATTTGGCTTAGATGTATCGGTGTTTTTTCCCAAAATTCTTTAAAAAGTTAGAGGGCCTATGAACTGCAAATTTGCAGGTCTGAGTCTAGTTTCCAATGGTTAAACTATTCGCTAATACGACTTTGGAATAAAGAGATATTCGCATTTTGTTGAGACCACTGTGGGAAACAAGGACTAGATAGGGTCCGCGATGGCAGCGTGTCATGCCACAAAAATGGAGCGATAGAAAAATGTGACACATTGTCACACCCCACCTTGGGAGGCATGACTGGCACACGGTGCCCTACTAGGACCTGAACTACTGAGCTGACTGAGCCTAAGCACCACTAGTGCAGGGCTGACTCTAATAAGTCAAGAGAAAACAACAGGCTATATAAGCGTTTGTAAATACAACCCCCCGGGTGACAAGGCCTATAGCCACCTGTGAAAATAAACAACTAACAGAGACAAACAATCATAAAGAGTCCTATGCGGGTAGGCAAGGCCACCATGATATCCTAGTTATAACTGGAAAGTAAAATCATATGCTAAGGCGAGCTATGACTGACAAGGCCACCAATCAACAGCTAAAAGGGCCCCACACGGCCAACACACACATAATCTAAAACATATATGGGCCCCACCGGCCGACATCATCTAACCCGCAGGGAAGTAACACAATCTTCAAGCCTCTAGGAATAATAAGATGGTCGGGATAAGGCCCCGACCTATCCATATTGTACAAACAAACGAAATAAACCTCTATCACACAAGCTCCGAAGAAGGAGTTGACGGCTCTGTATGGCTGGCCGGAACTACGAGGACTGCTCTCGTGTCTGCTCTGGGAAAGTAATAGCGCCCCAAAAAGGGCTTCAGTACAATATGTACCGAATATGTAAGGCAATAACTTTAAACGACTGAAAGTAAGAAATAGAACTGACAATAACTAAAGTAAAAAGCGGATTGAGGATGACTAAAGTAGTGAAATCGGGCTAAACGTAAGCTGTAATAAGGAGGGTAGGGGTCATACACGACAAGCGAGGGCGTCTTACTGTCAACTATCAGTAACTAAGCAAACATAAACCTTACGTGGCTCCCATAAGCCGGAGGTACAATCAGCACAAACTAACCCACTTGGGCCCCCGGCCAGCTAGTGAGTACACCTCAATCTATATACCCCTATCCGAGTCATACTTTTGAGTCAACTACCGGCTATAAGCATCCTGCGGATCCCTGGTTCTATAGCTAGGCCCGCTCGGCCCACGGCTTAGTTGTGTACGAGGTCAGGAGGACTCCTGATATCTACACCCTGGGCATAAACGCTCGGCAGGGGGTGTATAAGGCCAATCATGACAATATGAGGATACGGATCCCTGTGCGTCCCTTGTGGACCCATTTCAGTAGAGCAACGTATCCCTCGCCCTGCGGGCGGCGACACCCAGCTATTAACCTTGGGGTGGTCACGGAAGCTATACAGGTGTAATCCATCCCAAAAGAATACAAATTACGGGCCTCAATTGACAACAACAACTAGACATGATAACATACTCCTAACATGCTTTACTGGAATTCATACTGGACTACTAATTTGAAAAAACTAACTTGCCGAAATAAAATGCCTTAACATACGTTCGCTGTTTACGATTAACTGGCGAGTTTCAGCTTGTGTTCAACTGCCCTTCTCAACTGTAATCATATTAATGGAAGAATAGGGCTACTTTATTACTATATTTGAAGAAAACAATAACTTATATATATATATACTGACTATACTTCAACTTATCGAAAGACGATAAAAAAACTCATAATTTCTCGAGAATCTAGAAGGGAGAAATACTTACTTTAGGCACATGATCGTATTGACACTAGTTTGAAACAATTCCATCAACTTAAGCTCGGCGGGGCGATGATTCACGGGCGTATTTTACGAAAATAACTCCCTTGATGATGCTCTCTACAGCCTTATACATCACTACTCGAAGTTAATTTAGATTTGAACGGCGTTAGCAACATCATCGGATGATTTCCCAATGTTTTCCTTCGTTCTCCCTGTTTTCTGGCTGCAGTTTGCCAATAATGATCTAACTTATAAGTATGAAGGCGCTATATACTTGAGGCAGCGACAAGGCAACGTAACCACTCTGCCCATCGCGTTGATTCTGCTCGTGCCACTCTGGGTAATGCGGAAGTGCTCCGTGCCACTTTGCCCCTCACGGCAGCTTGGTTTGGCCTCCTCTGTAGGAAATCCCAACTTTGCACTTGTTCGGACTTTCTCCGGCCCTTTCCTCGTACGTATAGCACTCCAAAACTCTCAACCAACATACGAATAGACCGATTAAACGTTAGAAACTTGCAGGGTGTAACACATTGCTCCTATTTCGACCGGCTCCTATGTAAGTTAGTTGGTGTTCGGTTGTTTACCTCATGTATTTATTTTCTAGAAACCTTCCCGATTTAGACCCTGTCCAGCTCCTTTTTCATGTCCCTTTGGTTGTTAAGGTTACAAATCAATTTGTAAGGTGATTTTTGGTGTTGGGATGTACATGTAGCTCACGTTTTGGTGGCATTTTGGAAAAGTTTGGTGGCTATTTCATGGTGGCTAGTTGGTAAGCCTTTCTTTTCATTATTTCTTAGTCATTTAAGTTAATATATAATTGGTAAGCATCGATGAAGTTATTTCTACCATTTGAATTCATAGAAATGCGTCGAATAAGCCCCGTTGGCCTTGTTTTTGGTTGAGCATTATTGGTTGTGTTTATGGCGTAGCTTGGGCTTCCTTTAGAGCGTATTGATGAGTGTTGAAAGCTTGGGATTTGGAATAGCTTAAGTTGTTCGAATTAGAGGTATGTTAAGGTTTCTATTTCAATATGATTTCATTTCTGAAACCACGTACTTGTTATATTGTGAATTTGTTATGTTGTGGTTGTTGTTTGTATTGATTAAAAATTATGTTAGGTTTTTGGGCAGTAGGTATTTCCCTCGCCTGTTGAGGCCGTGAAATCGGGCGTTATTTTTAGTTGGTTGTCGCATGTGGTAGAACATTTAAGGCGTTGGTTGTGATTGTTTTGCTTGTGGGTTCCTTCGGCCATACTTTGGGGTTTATTTTGAGGTAGTTAGAGGCCGTATGTGTGAGGTTGGTTGGATGGATTAGTTAAGAGATGAGTTAAGTGAGCTTGATGTGCCTTCAGTTTTACTCGGGTAGTCGAGTTCAGTGTTGTGGAATTGAGGTTAGTGTTGTCAAGGTTCGATGAAGGGTTGTGTTATGTATGGTAGTTCTTCGATTGAGAATAATGTTTGGAGATAGAGTTTTTAAGTCAGGATCTTTTGCACATACGGAATATGTCGGTGGATAGCTAGAAGCGTGAGGTTAGTTCTTGGCCGAAGGGTATTTGTGCACTTTATAGACGTATTTTACCCATACTTTACTATGTTTGAGAACAAATTACGTGTGTTTGCATGTGATTATGTTATATATTTGTAAAAATAGCTAACGCATGTGATTAGATTTTTCAGGGCTAAAAGTGATGGATTTGGGTGTGTTTGAGGCGTTTGAATTGAAGTTGAAGAAGAAGGAATGCACTAAGAAAGATTAAAGAAAGAAAAAGATAAATTGAGTGCATTTCCACTGCTGCGCGATGCGGCCCCTGTGTTGTGCGATGGGGCGTGCGCAGCGACCCTTCTCCGGTGTGTTGGCGAGGCGCAACAACCTTGGATGCGGCAACATCTTGGGCGACAACGGCCAAGGAGGTTTCCAATGCCGAAAATGGGTCTCCCACTTCAATTAGGAAAAGGAACTTTAAAATCCCAAGTCAAATTCATCAAGGAACAACGAAAGCACTTAAAATCTGCTACTATAACTACCCCTTTATTTTTTCATGTAATAGCCATGTCTTCAAGTAGCCAAGTATTTAAGGAGGGAAGTATTAGAGAAGATTTTTAAGTCTTGGAATTTCTTTAGTTTACAATAAATTTGAGAAGACATATTTTGAGACGATTGTAAAGTTGTTCTTCCGAATTTTGCATTAATCAAGTGAAGGTTCTTCCAATCATTGTTGTAAGTATAAATTTTAGTTTTTAAATTTTAGTTTTTATTTATGAATGCTATTAATTTACTTATGAACATGATAGGCTAAAACTACCATAACTAGGGTTGTGGGAACCATGGTGAATTAACAAACTAGGGTTTACACAAAGTGATTTTACAACCAATACAAATACTTATATTGTATTCTCCTCATGCTTAAATGTTTCTTAACGGTCCGCAACGTTAGGAAGTGCCTGAATTCTTTACTTTCTTTGGTCGAAGAGGTAGAGATTAGGAAAAGAGAATTACAACAGATCCTTAATCTTGATGATCATTGTATTAACTTGAGCTGCGATCGCAGGATAGTTATATCTAGAACTTAGTGATAACGGTTAGTTTGAAAAACTCATGAGACTTGGTCGAGTAATTGAGGATAGTCATTTAATAGGGATTGATCGATCGTTTGAATGAACCTAAGTTATCAGTTCTATAAGTATTGGAATAGATCACTAGTGTAAAACCCAAAGTAGTTAAGGATTCGTGAGGAACACTTACCCTAGTTAATTGCATAAATATGGAAACAACCACCAACTTCTCAACATTGTTACTTATTTTTACAAATCCCCCCTCTTAGGTAATAATCGACTAAAAAGCTTAAGCACTAGCGATTTTCTACATCCTTCCATATTCCCTGTGGAATCGACCCCAACCTCTAGTTGGATTCTTTATTGACAATGTTTGCTTCATACTTCAGTTAGAGGTATGGTTTGAGCGTTATCAAAAAGTGGCGTCGTTGCCGGGGAATACGGTTTAGGATTAGATTAGTTGCTTGTGTTTAAATTTTAGTCTTTATTTCCTATTTTTGTTTTTTTTTCTTTTATCTTCTGACGTGTCACAGGTTAGCATGGTAAAACAAGCAGCCTAGATGTGACAACGGTCTCAACAGGTATCTTGATAAAGTCTGAGTAATCAAGATACCTATGTCGTGCCACGACGTTTAATCAGGCGCTACTTGGGAGTCAACCCAAGATAAATTTTTCTCTTTTATGTGTTTGTTCAAGTATGCAGGTGATAGCTCATAATTTTCAACAAAACAATTTGAGCATGAAATACATAGATGGGGGAAGTTTCACTTGCCCCCACAGACGACGAGGAGTAGAGGCCAAGGGAGTTCTTCTTACACTCTGTTACTTTATTCTTATTTGTTTTAACACTAGGGATAGTGAAACCAATTAAGTGTGGGGCGGGAGAAGTGAACTCCATAGTACCATTCATACCTTAATTGCTAAATTTGCACATTGTAGGCCTAGTTTTTTTGGGATTTATGATTTGTCATGCATGTTTGTTGGTTTGTAGTATTTTTTTTAGTCTTATTTTATTTTGGGTTTCTCCAAGTTTAGTTTTTGGTACTTTTCCGGTGGATAGTCCCTTAGAACCGACTAGAGAGTCTAGACTTTTTATTATTTATTTTAGTCATTGAGACATGACTTTATCCGATGATGGATGGATGACGACCATCTTAAGGGTAAATTAGTCAATAGAAAGAATAAGAACTTGGATCCTACGAATACTAGATGCTTCACTTTAGGTATCATTGAGATTTTATTCACTCAAAAATGCATGAAAAAGGTAGAAACACTTAGTCTTTTGGGAATTTAATTCTTGCACTTGAAAAAAATGGTCTTAATTATGTTATGCATGCAATATGAATATATGTGTTTATGTGATCTTATTTCCATTGTTAAACCATTTTGTGTCATTGTGTGGGTGAGGAATTTTTGATATACTTCATGCTTGTAGATTGATGTCTAGAACTTGCCCGGTGTGCGTGCAAAGCGAAATATGAATGATGGATTTAGGAAGTGATATAGGTGTTTCTTTGATAGCCGTATTTTTATCCTATTTTACCTACCTTGATTGTAATTATCTTAGTTAGTCATGTGGAGCCTTAGTCTATTCTTTTGATAGTCATATTATAATCTTGAATCCCTTTTTGTTCTATTAACTTATATTTGATCTAAATGACTCCTAGAGCACTTTAATGAATTTTTTTGTATGAAAGGAGCATAATTGGAGAAGTGAAGGGAAAAGCTAAAAAGTGTGGTGAATTCAAAGAAAAGAAAAAGGTAAAATTTTGCAAAAAACAAGGAAGGTGTTTTTTAGTGGGAAAACAAAAAGAAGAAAGAGATTTGGAAAATTGAAGACGAAAAAAAATCATGATTTACCGATTGACCATACCCATTTGTTTTGAATGAACCTTTTTTGGCCCTTATCCTTCCTTGGATATTGTGAACCTCAACATAAGAAAAATGTTTAAGTTGAGGGTGGCTAGAGTAGGGGTGCATAAAGTGTGGGAACGGAAGAAAGGAAAGGAAAAGAGAAAAAAAGAATGTGTGAATAAGCTCATTGTTGAAAGAAAAATCCCCACTAGTCACCTAAGTTGAAAAATTGAGAAATAAAAGGAGGTATAAGGAGAGAATTTGGAAATTGA